>JAJAGP010002641.1:44353-104825 GCA_025084515.1 Ancistrus triradiatus | reverse complement strand
TATATGGGAGAGTGAGACAGCTGAAGAGAGTGCAGCAGGCATGTTTTCTTTGGTAATTCATGTCTCAGTGAGAGCCAAAAAGTTGGCTGATAAATGATAAGGTACTAGGATTGACAGAAATAGTACAGAGATCTTCAGCTACAAGCTGTTCTACAGCAGCAGACCTGGTTGGATAGCCAAGATTGGTTAGGTCATGTCTACTCAACGAGCAATAACTGTAACAGGAAGTAGTAAGAATGAGGATCCTAGAAGAGTGAGTTTGTGTTGAGTGCTGAGCTGTCCTTTCTCTTCGCACTTTCTCATTGGACTTTCATGTCCTTCCCTTCGTGCAACCAAGTCTTCATGCATGTTAACATCCAAAAATACTTTACAAGTTATTAGCTGATTAGTCACCTGCCCTGTTGTATTTATGCTAAACCTTACTGTCAGTGAATACTAATGAGCAGTTAACAGATGCTAGCAACACTCTATCCACTGTGGTTGCCCAGTTAAAACCTAATTTTAGAGTAAACACAAACCTTGCAAAATACTAGAATCCTTACAAAAAGTTGCCTGAATTAGTCCACTAGATCTGGATGAAGGACATGGCCTGTGCTCCATCTCTTTTAGACCAGTGTAACACCAACAGGCTCTTACTGAGCCCATCTCTAACGGCAAAATTATGCCTGCAGCAATGCGTAAGTCTCATCTATCAACATCTGAGGAAGGTTTTTGCAGTACATTGACTTTGCATTCCATTAACCCGAGATGCAGTGTTAGTGCAGCACAGAACAAAGTATGGTAGTACATCTACCCAAAAAGGAAGAGGTAAGTAGTTTTTTTTGCTGTATTTCAAAGCATAGCAATATTTTGCTGCAGAGCTTTTATCAGTCGTGCAACAGCAACAAAAGCAGCCAAGAAAACTGTTTTTCAATATGAACTAACACAGATGGGTGTGTCCTCCTTATTAGGAAATTAATTGATCTAGATTCACCTCAGAACATCCTATCTTGGACAGCAAGACATTGTCTCAACAGCAGGATTAAAATAGCTTCAGGCAGGATTTAAGACTGATTTTCAATATTGGCTCTTAATCACCATCTGATAAGAGCCACCTGGCAAAATGCTTCATATATTTTCGGCTAACTTGACCTTCAGAGTGAACGTTTTCCTGCAATCAAAGCTTTGCTTTTTGAAGTCATGTCAAACCTGACAGTGCTAGTGTTATGTTGCTTTTGTACAAAGTAGTACCAGTAACTAATAAACCTAAACTCTTTCTACTCTACTGAAATACTTGAGACTCAACTATAACTTGAAGTGTACTATGTAAACTCACTGGACAAACAAATTTGTATAAATTTGTAAAAAAATATCAACCTGTAAGGCTCTGTGGTCTTTCTCCACACCACCTGAATGAAAGTTTAGTTAATTGTGATCTACCATGTTAATTTTGATTCATTTGGGAGCAGTTTAATTATCAGGTCAAGATGTGTTTTTTTTCCTCATGCATTTTAATAGTAGTATAAAAATAGTTTTAAAAATACACTGATCAGCCATTACATTAAAACCACCTCATTGTTTCTACATTCACTGTCCATTTTATCAACTCCGAATACTGTATTATCCGCCTTTCACACTGTACTGTAATTTGGAGGACTTGCTATGTCATTTTAAAATATTTAAGTAGCGCCGTGGTTAAACTGAAATGGCTTCCTATTTAATATGTAGTGCATTATAAAGGGTGAAAAGGCCATTAGTCCAAGTTGTATATAGTGCACTACATAGGAAATAGAGAGCAATTTTAAATCTAACCCTATTCTACTTTATCTTTTGGTTATGCAGAGGTGCATAAAATAAGCCATGTATTCATTTTGTTCGTTTGTTGGGTGATGGCACATCATTCACAGCACAGCACTGGCACTCAAAAGGTTGTGGTTGTGGTTTGTGTTGGGCTCTTATGAGTACATCAGAAGCAGCAGTTTTACTGGGTTTTAAGGTTTTTAAGAAATTGTATTCCATACACATTTTCTCTTGGTTGTCCTCAAGTTTTTCATCAGTGTCAGTTACTAACCACCATATGGTGATTATTAGATATTGGCTTGATAATTGCATGACTGAGAAAAAATTCCTAGATTTCTGAACCTGATGCACTAAATACCAACACTACAAAGTGTCACTGTGTAGATCTGGTTAGTGGTGGATCTTGGTTCCTCTCTAATTAATATAGTAAGGGGTGGGAGGCTAACAAATAGGTCATACATGCACATATATGGTATGTGAACCTGATAAAATAGCTATTGCGTGTAAGTGCCTGAGAGGTGTACCTCATAAAATGTCTGATGTCTTTATGATAAGGGCTAACGTTTTCTAATTTTAGTTGAGTTTATAAAATTAATTATGTCATGCTTGAATTAATCCATCACTTCAAAAAAAAAGAACAGAAAAGAATCACACACACTTAAACGATCCATTTTTGTTCACTGTTTTTCTTGCCCTCTTTATTTACTAAGCCTCATACAGAAGATGACAACAGTTTCAAATGATGGTGTCAGTAACAGAAGGGTCAAATTCCAGGTGCCTCACTGTGATAGTGAGGCTGCAGATAAAAGCCTTCAAGATTTCCGTTTGTCAAGTTTCCACTCTCAGCTTATCGAACTTATTTCTGTAGTTTTGTCCTTTAATGGAGCGTTAGGTTAAAAATGTATTCTGGACATGTAGCGCCAGTCCTTGTGGTCAGAAACACAGTTCTTTTTCAGTGTTGGATTCTACGGATAGACTGGATCTGGGGGGTGTGAGCATGGGTGCCAAATTCCCTGTAGTGTCTGTACTCTCCTCCATGGCAGTCACACTCCATGATGTACTGATAGCCACGATAACCAGGGTACTGGTAGCACACCCAGCTAGAAGAGGGAGTACATAAAACCAAGCCAGTTAGCCAAAATACATTCTACAAAAGCCCTGTGTAATAAATAAGATCCGTTTAAATGATTCCAATGTTGCTTTAGAATTTTATCTGAATTGCATGCCTTGACATCACTGAAAATGAGACCCTCCCCTTATTATTTCGTTCATGTCACCACTTTCAGTCATTCTGTGTTGTCTTATTACAGTACAGTGGTTCTCATTGTTAATTCGTTCCAGTAGACTTGTCGAGAACCGAAACGATGAGGACTGAGCTAATTTTTCCCATAAGGAATAAAGTCAATTGAACGAATTCATTCCAGACCCCCAATAAAATACACACTGTATAAGGCATTATATACATTAATGGAATTGTATTGTACAGGTGTTCCTGATTTACGATGGGGATATTTGTTGGGGTTTCGACAAATCCATCATAAGTTAAATCTATCATAAACTGAAGAGTTTGGTAGAGCAGTCTATACTGTATCATAGAGACTAGTAAGTTAATGTTTAAGTATGTTAATATTTAAGTAAGTTAATGTTTAAAACACTTACATTTATGACAGTTGGCCAAAATCATTAACACAAAGCTTAGTTTATAATACAGTGTTGGAAAATCTCATGTAATTTAGCCAATCAGTGCAAATTTGACACATGACTATTGTGACTAAGGTTATTTGGCCATTGCCTTCAGTTTTTGTAATACCTCCATGCTTTATTCCCTATTGCTCAGTAGTTCCACTTTTGGAATAAAGATAACTAATGAAATTTGAAACAAACACTTATGAAAGCTTGTACCGAAAATGATTTGCTTCTTTATATTGTATTCAAGTCCTGACTTTAACAAATAGATAGGAGCAAGCTGTGATTCATACTGAGCAGGCTTGCTCTTGGAGGTACTCACGCGCCACTTTGGACTTGCATGGAGCCGATCTCATTGTTATGCCAACCCATAGCCTGCAGGGAAGGGTAGTCGCCACACAGCTCCCACTGTCTGCCCGTCATGTTCTCGCACTCCCACACACACATGCGGGAATCCTTGTGGCTCTGTTAACACGAAGAAGTGTAGAACTTCAGGTTTTGCTATTTGTTTAAAGTGCAGTCAAATGTCTTGAACACAACTGATACAAATCCAGGCAAGTCTGCTACTGGTTCATGTCTCAGCAAAAACTGAATATAGCTAAAGGTCATTAAAAAAAGCTTAGAGATTAACTGAATCACTCACAGCAGAGTAGATGGGTCGGAAAGACATCATTCTCTCGACACGGTAGCCATGGCTTCCCATGTAGGCTTCGAAACAAGGGTAGTCTCCCTTTTCAAGGACAAACTGTTGGCCGTTTAAGCTGGTATGCTCATAACCCACCCAGCTGGGTATACAAAAGCACAAAGAATACAAATTCAGAATGCTATTCAAGCAAGACAATCACACTCTTGTGTGTGTGTTTTATGGCTATGACTACTCACGCTCCGCACTCCACTTTCAAGGAACGGACATTCTCCATACCATACTCCATAATATTCTTACAGCAGGAAGTGAATTCCCACCATCTGCCCTGGAAATACTCCTGATCATAAACAGTGATCTGGTAGAAAACATAATACATTTGTTTTATACGTGGTTACTTATATAGTATGAAAATTCCAGAATTCCAAGTTGCTTATTATTTAGCAGTCTAATGGACAGATGAAATAAAATGAACAGAAAAAAAGAAGTGCCAAAATGCAGATTTTACCTTCCATGGCCCCATGGGCATGTTTGTCTGGTTTGTCTGAGACATAATGCCTGATATCACAGCGCTGACCTGTGGGTAATAAAGGAGCTTCGTTTCTATAGAAATGCTACATCCAGGGACAATCCTTCACACAACCATATCTATATTGCAATCTATAGCAGTGCACAACATGATTAATAATTCAGTGGAAAAGATAATATTGGTGCTTCATAAATAACATGCACGTTTATTACATGAGACAGCAGAAGCCCACTGTCGGATGTATTCTAATGCCTCCTGTCCTTCTGCTGAAACATAAAATATTTATCCTAGAAAGTCTTTTCTGTAAGCATGGGGCCAGTTGTCTAACCAAGGGAGCGAAAGTTATTTGTCCGACGAAAGGCTATCACACACCACAATATGTAAATCCAAATTGGATTGATCCTATAACACCCTGTTAAGGGCTATGAAAAAAATATGGCAATGTGAAAAAAGGTATTCGCATACACGAAATGAATTAAATCAGTCTAATTTTGGGCTTTATCACACGGCATACTGTTTGGCAAAGTTTTAAGATGCAGACCAACAATTAATTGTAATTAATGTTTTGATAACTTGGATTTTTCTTATGATGCACATAAATGTATATGAGTTTGAGATCTTGGTATGCCAGTCATATTCCTGCACCGCTCACTTACCCAGAGTTACTTAGTCTGGGCAATTTGTGGTATCATAATTAAGTTGTGTCGATTCATTCATTTAAATATGATTGTGGTACTAGTTTATTCAGAGGGATGCCACTGGACTTGAAACTAATTAACATTTGAAAAACATGTATGTTTCTCTGTTTCTTATCACGTAAAGTGTATGCTTAAATATTTGTTCTGATTGCTTCCAGAGAGATCATTATTGGCCTTGGATTAAAACTGTTATTCCTATTTTGTTCACCCATTTATGATTATGCTGTCTAAGGCACATTATGGAAATTATCTACACCACCCAAAATGACTTACCCCAGGAATGAGCTGTGTGTGCTTGGCTTCCACAAGGTGGGTCTCTAGGCAGGCACGTGTTGGGCGGTATTCCCCCTTATCCACATGGCCCCCTGAGCGTGAACGGCGCCCCCCCCCTGATCTCACCACTCCATGGTCCTCGGCTGCTGTTCAGCACTTTGCTTTGGACTCTTTGTCTCTAGATATGAGGCTTGTGGCCCTCTGATGAAAAACACCAACCCTTAATCCTCCAAAAAGAACGATAGCACTGCCAACATAAAAGCCAGGACTAGGGTTAACCGGCCATTACATCTGAGTGTCTGTCATATTTATGTTTATCTGTTTTTTGAACACATCTGAAGCTCTCGGGGCTACAAACACATGAACATTGTTGACACTCCAGATAAGGAATCACTGGTTGTACCAATACCCATTGGTGAAAAAAGGAAGTAAATTGTAAAACAAACTACATTATAGGCATGTTATATTTGGCTATTGAAGTGAACACATCTGAAGTACCTGAAGTTGGATGTCGTGCAAGTTCCTTTCAGCATTTCCAACAAAAGGTGTATGTAGGTATGTAGTATATTATACAGTGGGGCAAAAAAAGTAATTAGTCAGCATGATGTGCAAGGTTCTCTACTTAGAAAATGAGAGAGATTCTGTAAATTTTCCCACAGGTACACTTAAATATGAGAGGACAAAATGAGAAAATAAAACCCAGGAAATCACATTGTAGGATTTTTAAAGGAATTGAATTGTAAATCATGGTGGGAAAAAAATAAGTATTTGGTCACCCACAAACAAGCAAGATTTCTGGGGCTCTCACAAACCTGTACTTTTCTTAAGAAGCTCTTCTGTCCCTCCACTCGGTACCGTATTAAGGCACCCGTTTGACTCGTGATTGTTATAAAAAGACACCTTGCCACAGGCCTCCGTCAGTCAGACTCCAAACTCAACCAGGCTACGACCAAGAGCTGTCGAAGGACACCAGGAGAAAATTGGAGACCTGCCACCAGGCCCGGGGCTGGGACGAGGGACTCTACAATAGGCAAGCAGGGTGGTGTGAATAAATCAACTGTGGGAGCAATTGTAAGAAATGGAAAGACATTACAAGGACCATTCATAATCTCCTCGATCTGGGGCTCACTCAAGATCTCATCCCGACAGGAGTGGCTCCGTAAAAAGCATTTCAAGTGGCCTAGCAGTCTCCACAGACCCCCAACCCCATACAAAATTTTGTGTAGGGAAGTTGAATGAAAAGTCCCATGTTGCCCCAAAACATGACTGCTCTAAGGAGATCTGCATGGAGGAAATGGGCTCCTTAAAAATACCAGCTACATTGTGTGCAAACCTGGTGAAGACTTACAGGAAACATTTGACCTCTGTCAATTGCCAACAAAGGTTAAGTTACAAAGTATTGAGTTGAACCAAATTTATTGACAAATACTTATTTTCCACCATAATTTACAATTCAATTCTTTAAAAATCCTACAATGTGGTTTCGTGGATTTTTTTTTTTCATTTTGTCTCTCAATAGTTGAAGTGTAGCTATGATGAAAATTACAGACCTCTCTCATCTTTCTAAGTAGGAGAATTTGCACAATCAGTGGCCGACTAAATACTTTTTTGCCCCACTGTATATATATATATATATATATATTGTGGTGGGATAAACAACTGAATAGCAATCTATATGACTCTCCGTATCTTCATTAATACAACTTGGAGTTGTAGGGTGGCAGGGTGGCACAGTGGCTTTATGGGTAGCATTGTCACCTCACAGTGAAAATGTCCTGGGTTCAGTCCCCAAGTGGAGTGGTCTGGGACCTTCCTGTGTGCATGTCTTCCCCCGTGTCCTTGTGGGTTTACTCCTGGTACTCCATGTGTGTTAGGTTAATTGGTGTTTCCAAAGTGCCCCTAGTGTGTGCGTATGAGTATGTGAATGTATGTGCCTATGTGCCCTATGATCAATTGGCGCCTGTCTAGGGTTGTTCCTGCCTTGCACCCTATGTGGTTGGCTAGCCACTGACTCTCCTGCGACCCTGTAAAGGATTAAGCGGATAAGAAAATGAAGGAATGAATGTGAATGATTTTGGAATTAATTTCCTATTTAATTAAAATGACCCAAATTAAATAGGAAAACTAATCAAAGAGACAATATATTATTACAAAGACACAGTTCTCGTTTAGTGAATGAGCTTGTGCAGTTTTGTGTATGTTTGAAATTTGTATGTGTGTTTAAGATCCAAAAACATTGCTCATTTGGTATGTGATTTTAGAGAGGAATACATGAATAAATGTTTTTGTGTAAACATAATATAGTGGTTCCAGACTAAACTAGAACTAAAGTCTTATAAATGTTGCACTGAAAACTAAAACAGGAATTAATCTGTCTGGTTTCAGAAATAATCCTGAAATTACACTAAAAATGTTTCTCCACTTGTAGTGGTTGGTAAGATAATATGCATGGATAGTAAAATGATAAAGACTTCCGTAGAACCTAACTGTCCTGTCTGAACAATAGCTATACATGCACAGTGTACACTTGTCAGCAAATTAACCAGCAAAATGTGCCGAGAGAGAAAAGTGTGCACGTTTAAAGTTGTGTCTCTGTTTAAATGTAGCTCGGAACGTGAGTAAAATGTCTGCATGTGCATGTGTGTACATTTCTGCTGATGAGAGCAAACACAAACCAAACACAAAGAAGGTCGTCAAGTCAGCAGGCTTATGAGATGAAATAACTGTGTGTGACCACGTGTTTGAGTCTCTTTTCATTCTCACACATGCACCTCATATCTATCTTGACAACTTCATTTCCCATGGGATAGCCCTGATGTGCCTACAGTCCTCATTGTTTTTATAGCCCACACAAACAACTGCATTTCTAGGGTTATAAAACAAGTACACTGATTAGCCATTTACATAGAAATGTGAACCTTTGGGCTATTACAGACAACTGTTTTTAAAAGGAAGAAATTCAATACATAAGACTGATTGTGCATATAGATATAATATTAATGGTGGCATGGTTGATGGATATGTAAAACAAAAGTTGGCAGATATTTCATTGTACATTAACACCCTGATACTAACTGGGGAGCATGGTGGAGGGAACATCATGGTTTGACACTGGCACTGAGGAAAAAATACTTCTAAAGTGATTGGAGAAATTTTACCAATACGCCAGGTTAGCAAGTCACAGCATAAAACTAACAGTTGGAATGATGAAATAAGATAATGGGCCAAGGGACATTATAAATACTAACAGTATTGTTTAAAAGAAGCATAAAAGGAGACTTTATCCCCAGCTAGAATGATTGTGGCATGACCTGACATGACTTCTTGTACATATTGATAATACGGGGTTTTTGTAGGACCATGTTATTTAACACATACAAAAATACCCTAAAGAAATGCTTCTGGAAGTATGGGACAGGTAGTGTCTGTAGTCCAATTTGAGTGTCCAGGATGAAAGCTAGGAAAAATGTACTTTTTATTGTGTTGGATCTTAGTGGGACACAGCAACACTTGGCTGGAGTGCATGCCCCAGTATAGTGGGTCAGATGATGCCCAGGGTACTCTGGTGTGCACGAATGGTGTGCATTAAGGTCATTTTGTCTTCCTAATGGAATCCTGTTCTCTAGAGATTCGGTTCATGGACAAGATCAAGTCAAGTCAAGTCAGATCTATTAGATAGCGCTTTTACAAGGAGCATTCGTCTCAAGAGCCAAACTTGACAAGTTAGAGAATCTCCAAAAACTACGTCCAATCCCAAATTGAGCAAGCCTAGGACGACAGTGGCAAGGAAAAACTCCCTGAGTGTTATAGGAAGAAACCTTGGGAGGACCAAGACTCAAAAAGGGACCCAACCTCCTTGGGCGGCGTAGATGATAAATCTAAGAGCGAAACTAGTCATGGAGTCAAAGTTCGAATAAAATGTGAAGTATGCACATCGGCATTAAGTGGCCCGGGTATGGTGGGGCTGGAGCTGATGACGGAAGCAGCTTGAGTGGAGCTACAGATGTCCTGGCGGGTTCATTTATAATTTTCTGGTATAAATCATAATTCAATGGCAATGATTCCGTTGTTGCCCAGATGCAGCAAAACAGGCCCAGACCATGATACTACCACCACCATGTTCCACAGATGAGATAAGGTTCTTATGTTGGTTGAGCACACCTGCACTTCAATTCACTTCAATGAATTGAATTTCCTCCATTTGAGACAGTCTGTCTGACTGCGGATTGGGGAAACCAAACTGTTTAGAGATGGTATTGTAGCCTTTTCTAGCCTGATAAGTGTCAACAATTTTTAAAGAGGTCCTCAGAAATCTTTTTTGTTCTTGTTATAATACACTTCCAGACATGTGTTGTGAAGATTTGAAAGATCTCTGTTCTGTAATTGCAACAGGGAGCCCACTCACACCTAATTGCCATTCCATTGATTGAAAGCTGGAGTCTAAGTCCACCTCAAATTAACTGCTAATTCTACAGGTTCACATAATTTTTGCCTCTGAGAGATGTAATATTGGATCATTTTCCTTAATAAATAAATAATCAAGTATAACATTATTGTCTCTTTTTTAAATTGGGTTCTGTTGATCTATTTTCAGGAATTGCTGGGACATCTGATTATGTTTTATGAATTTGAGGTACAATACTAGACACTAGGCATTTGTATTCCATCCACTGCTGTCAAAGAACATGAGTCCTATTCTTATGACATGAGTCCGTATGGAATTCATTTACATGACTGAGCTATTGACAGCGATGATGAGATATACATGGATGCGTTTAAAAATAATTTTTGCATCAGTGCAAGGATTCAGCCTGTATCTTAGAGCATATGAGTGTAGTTCAATATGAGATACTAAGAGTTGTAAACCATATTTCCCTGTCAATGAACGTGAGCACTTCAATGCTTGTGATATGGGTCAGTAAGGAAATGCAGCCTATGTTGCGTTCCAGAGGCAGTCTGTATACTGTAACATAGTTTGTCACTGAAACAAGTCACACTAATGTGAAAACAATGTTTGATATGGTATTATGTAGTCAGATCAACGCGTTCCCTCTAGTGGATGAATAATGAATTACCAGTGTTGCAAATTTAGCGACCTCCTCACTATCTTATCTTAATCTTAGCAACCGGATAGTCTCAACATGACTGTTATTTGCACGAGATGCCCTGCAGCATAGCCCCTCAAAGCAAAAAATCATAAACTTATAATGAAACAGATAGTGTGAATCACTGTTAACTAAATGTTCTGTAATTAATGTAGTGTTTGTACCTAACAATAATCATTCCTTAAGGCCATTTTCGGTATATTGCTAAATGATTAATGCCATTCAGAATCAGAAAAAAAGCAGAAGCACTCACACATACACACACTATCCAACTACTTTATCCATAGCTTACTGGAATGTGTACTCACCTCACTGTTCCCCCTGTCTCTCCAACATCCTGTCAGAAATATTTATCCCTCCTCCTCCTTTCCTCTGCTCACCTTTCCTCCTCATCTTCTGCCCTCTGATATTAAAAACGTTTAAAGTAATTTATTATAGATTGGAAATATATATTTTTGGTACACATGGCTGATTACACAAGGATAATCAAAATTAATTAGTTGTTATATCTCTCCCGTTTTTGTTGCTCTTCTCATCATATTCTCTGTATCTGTATCTTGTTTGCTACTGTTAGTTCTCCTTCTTCCCTCTCTTTTATCCATTATTTCACAAATTCTCTTTCTGATTTTGTTATTTTAGTTTCTCCTCTCCTTTCTTGTTATTCTCTGTCTTGACTGTCTGTATCTTTTCTCTCAGTGGCACTCCTCCCAGATGTTCTCTTGCTGACTCCTATTGCTTTTACTTTTTCTCACTTTTTTCCTCTAACTTCCGCTTGGTGTGGTTTCATAAAGTATGTTATATATCATTGTTCCTGTACCCATCATTGTTAACACACCCACTTCAACTTGCCATAATATTGACTAATTGTTGTGGTTGTGCTGTAGATTAGTCAGAACACTGCATCCCTCTAGCGGACGAATAATGAATTGTAATATTTTCACATGGATGCATTGTCAACCATCCTCCGTTTTCTGTGAAGGTAAGCACTACCTGCTTGTAGTAAAGGTCAGTCTGGAAAATGTTGCCTTCCAGAAGCAAAGTTCTGTATACTCAATGGTAGGGGAAGACTATCATTATGACAAACCACACAACTGTGTCAAAAAGTGTATTTATTGATTAGACACAGTACAGTATGGTTGTGTGTAGTCAGGTGGGTGCGCCCCTCTAGTGGATGAATAATGAATTACAATTAATTTGCATTAATTGATCTTTAAGCAGAAGTGTTTCAAATATAAACAATGCAATGTTTCATAATGGTCATAGTTGATATATCCTAAAACCAAACGTGTGAGTAACAAAATTTGACAAGCTTAAGTGAATATAACGAACATACAATACTTATGAATTAAAACACTTACTTTTATTGCAAATACCGTAATCAAAGTGATAAACTCGCTATTTGACATGAATACATAGAGTGAGAGGTGAGGGTTGCCCCCCCGTCCCGTGCAGCCCTACGTTTATAGTGGGTTTGACAGGCGATCTCAATGTTCGCTGGATTTAAATACACGGGTTCGGGTAAAATAAAGAATTCGGATTAGGGAGGGAGACCGTTTCCTTTCTTGCTTGGACTGAGGGGCAGAGGAGACGGGGGAAGGGGAGGAGGGACAGGATAATGAGCTATTCTTGTACCAGCGCAGGCAACAGCCGGGACTCATCGAGCTCAAAGCAGTGCGGCGGCGGCGGTGGCGGTGTTAATCCCGCCAGTCTAAACTCGAGCTCCGACCCCGATCTAGCCGAGGCGATGAAAGTCAAGAAGGGCTGCAACACCACCGACCTGGGGGTCCCCATGACCACTGAGGAGGACTTGCTTGGTAACACCGTCATCACCCCGGAGGACGTGTTGGGATTGCAGAAGATCACGGAAAGTAAGTGACGTTCATCCATTCTCACGTGTTCTTGTCTGCTGTTATTGTCCTTCTGTTATGCACTTTAATCTTTGGTCCTCACAGAAAAAGGCATCAGTGAAATATCTGACTTGGACTCAGATGAAAAAATGAAAATGATAATCCTTGTTTACATACCATATCATGTACAGGCTGCATTAGATCTCATGACAGGTCTGAGACTGCAAAATTAACCTCTATAGAAAACATATGGGGAAAGAGCTTGGCACAGCGTTTGTAAGTGTACACTGGTGTGATTTTTAGTTTTTATGTCTTATAGCGTATGGTTTAAGTATTCCCATGTGCTAAGTGAGATTAGAAATGACAATGGCATGTATACTACTATAACAAACAGGTCAGGAAGTATCCTATTACGTTGAGTCAAAAACTTCACCAATCCACTGGAAAATTCAATTCTAGGACCACTTGATCTTACTCATGTATTTAGTCTTATATATTTATAGTCACAGAGAAAAGAAGGATCAGCTATATTTAACCTTTTAAGATTATCTAACCCTTCAGTCTTGAGTAGTGTTAGGTAACAGGTGGTGTGTGGACTCTCCATCGCTGCTTGAAGGATCTGTATAAATCCTGCTACAGCACCTGCTGGCTTCTAATGTACAGCCTGAAATCATACACATATCGATCACTTTATCACTTATTATCCTTTTAATCAGTTCCACTTATCATATAGATGCATTTTGTAGTTCTACATTTACAGACTGTAGTCCATCTGTTTCTCTACATGAAGTAGTGCTTGAAAGTTTGTGAACGCTTTAGAATTTTCTATATTTCTGCATAAATATGACCTAAAACATCATCAGATTTTCACACAAGTCCTAAAAGTCGATAAAGAGAACCCAGTTAAACAAATGAGACAATATTATACTTGGTCATTTATTGAGGAAAACAATCCAATTTTACATATTAGTGAGTGTCAAAAGTATGTGAACCTCTAGGATTAGCAGTTAATTTGAAGGTGAAATTAGAGTCAGGTGTTTTCAATCAATGGGATGACAATCAGGTGTGAGTGGGCACCCTGTTTTATTTAAAGAACAGGGATTTATCAAAGGCTGCTCTTCACAAAACATGTTTGTGGAAGTGTATTGTGGCACGAACAAAGGAGATTTCTGAGGACCTCAGAAAGAAAAAGAGTTGTTAATGCTCATCAGGCTGGAAAAGGTTACAAAACCATCTCTAAAGAGTTTGGACTCCACCAATCCACAGTCAGACAGATTGTGTACAAATGGAGGAAATTCAAGACCACTGTTACCCTCCCCAGGAGTGGTTGACCAACAAAGGGCACTCCAAGAGCAAGATGTGAAGTAGTTGGCACGGTCACAAAGGACCCCAGGGTGACTTCTTAGCAACTGAAGGCCTCTGTCACATTGGCTAATGTTAATGTTCATGAGTCCACCATCAGAAGAACACAGAACAACTAACAGTGTGCATGGCAGGGTTGCAAGGAGAAAGCCACTGCTCTCCAAAAAGAACATTGCTGCTCGTCTGCAGTTTGCTAAAGATCACGTGGACAAGCCAGAAGGCTATTGGAAGAATGTTTTGTGGACGAATGAGACCAAAATAGAATTTTTGGTTTAAAGGAAACGCGTTATGTTTGGAGAAAGAAAAACACTGCATTCCAGCATATGAACCTTATCCAATCTGTGAAACATGGTGGTCGTAGTATCATGGTTTGGGCCCGTTTGGCTGCATCTGGGCCAGGACGGCTTGGCATCATTGATGGAACAATGAATTCTGAATTATATCAGAGAATTCTAAAGGAAAATGTCAGGACATCTGTCCATGAACTGAATCTCAAGAGAATGTGGGTCATGCAGCAAGAAAATTACCCTAACCACACAAGTCATTCTACCAAAGAATGGTTATAGAAGAATAAAGATAATGTTTTGGAATGGCCAAGTCAAAGTCCTGACCTTAAACCAATCGAAATGTTGTGGAAGGACCTGAAGCGAGCAGTTAATGTGAGGAAAACCACCAACATCCCAAAGTTGAAGCTGTTCTGTACGGAGGAATGGGCTAAAATTCCTAAAAGCCGGTGTGCAGGACTGATCAACAGTTACAGGAAATGTTTAGTTGCACTTATTCCTGCAAAGGTGGTCACACCAGATTCTGAAAGCAAAGGTTCACATACTTTTGCCACTCACTAATATGTAATATTGGCTCATTTTCCTCAATAAATAAATGACCAAGTATAATATTTTTGTCTCATTTGTTTAACTGGGTTCTCGTTATCTACTTTTAGGACTTGTGTGAAAATCTGATGATGTTTTAGCTCATATTTATGCAGAAATATAGAATATTCTAAAGGGTTCTCAAACTTTCAAGCAACACTGTACTTTGTTAGTCCCCTTTACTCTGGTGTTCATGACCCCTCACAGGACCATCACATATCAGGTACTGTTTGGGTGGTGGATCATTCTCAGCACTGCAGTGACACTGACGTGGTGGTGCTGCTGCTGGAGTTCACTGTGTTCACTCACTGTGCACTCTGTTAGACACATCTACCATATTGCCCATCTTGTAGATGTAAAGTCAGAGACAGTAGACAATCTGTTGCTGCACAGTTTGTTTTAGTCACTAGTGCTCACAGGATGCTGCCTACAGGATGCGGCTGGTCTTGTTTGGTTGGTGGAGTACTTTCCGTCCAGCAGTGACACTGATGTGTTTTAAAACTCAGTGTTACTTTCCACTGCGTGGCTCTGTGAATGAGCACAAGCAAAATGCAAATACACATCAGTTGTATTTCAGCCAAAGCAGTGTGATGTATTTTTGCGAAAATGTACTGCAATTAAATGTAATCACTGTCCAATTCCAGCCCTCTACTGAATTTGCAGTGTGATTAAGAAAGCAGGCAGAAGTCATCGCTTGTAGAAAAACAGAGTAAATGGCTTTTGTGACACAGTACAAAAAGACATAACTACTTTAGTTTTTCATGTTGAGGGTGGTGCAGTTTCTGTTTATTTCTTTATTTGTTCAATCATGCCAGCGACGATGGCTATATTTATTACAAAAGCAAGGTTACAACGGTACATGTCAAACACACTCACACTGGGGCAATTTAGAGAGATCACTTAACCTAAAGGCCAGTAGGTTATCACATGATTATACCTGACTCAATCGGCAAACATTTATTTGAACAGTCCATTGCAGAGCTGGGTAGAGTTGCTGTTGCAGCACTAGAGGACGATCTAGAGTAGGTCCCAATCGGGCTACTCTTCCTCAGACATATCTGCATGTGATCTGGCTGAAAGACATCATTTTGACTGAAACGCGGGTTCTTTCAGTGAAGGAATGGCATGTTAGAGCACTGCACTACCAGATTGCCTACTCAGTGTAGTTTTCCTCAAAAAGTTTATTTTTTACCCAGTGACTGCATCCAGAATCACTTACAATTGAATTGAACAGTTGAGAGATTTGAACTGGGATTTGTACACACAACTCAGGTACTAGTCGAGAGACTTTACCCCTGAACCACTACTGGCCTATTTTATTTAGAAATATAATGTTGAAATTGTTTTGTGGTGTCAACATTGGCCAAAAGCTACAGTATATATTAATTATGTAAAAGAGTAAAGTGGTACCTTGTATGATATTACCCATTTTCTTTTATGATATTTTCCCATTAATTCGTTTGAAAATGACGAGGACCGAGCACATTTTTCCCATAAGGAATAATGTAAATTGAATTAAATAGTTCCAGACCCCCAGAAAATCCACATTGTATAAGATATTAAATGCAATAATGGAGTTGTATTGTACAGGTGCTCCCTGATTTACGATGGGGATATATTCCGACAAATCCATAGTAAGTTAAATGTATCATGAACGATGACTTTAATGTGTTAAACGAGTGTTTGATAGAGTGGTCTATAATGTATCATATTGGAACCTAGAAAAGTAATGATAAATAAGTTAATGTTTAAAACACTTACTCAAAATCATTAATACAAAGCTTATTTTATAATAAAGTGTTGAAAAAACTCATGTAATTTAGTTAGTAATGGATTGAAAGTGAAAAGTAAAAGCAAAACACTATTGTTGAACTCAGGGAGTTAGCATAGCTGGTAATGCTAACTGCAGCCTGTGTTCTGGAGGATTCCGTTCCTGTTTTGCTTTTGGTTGGCTCTTAAAACTAACCTTTTTGGACCCATAGAGACTTATTTGCCCTAAGAAAAGAGTACTGTCAAAAAACACGATAAACAGCCGAGGTGTTCTTTGAGAAAGGGTTAATATGATTCTGAATCGCTGTGTACTGAATTGTGAATTGTGAATCATGAATAACAAATCGAGTTTCAGCTGAAACAAGTTACATGGCTCGACTCATACAGGTTTAAGCAAGTGTGTCGTGCAAACCACAAGAACCGAGACAAAATTTTCCAGTAAAAATGCGTCGACAACCGAATTCGACGATTTCCGAGGTGGGCGAGAACCGAGGTACCACGGTGTAAGGAATTGTTGAAAAAAACAGACTTGCTTTTTTATTTCATGGATAAACAGGTATCAGTTTGGTGTCACTGGTTGATCCATGAGTAAAAGTCAATATAAATACTCTATAAACAAAAGCTTTTATAAATATCTCAAGTAAATATCTCAGTAAATATTATTTTTCATATTTTATTTGAACTACTGCCCATACTGTACTAGTTCTAGTACTAGTTATCCCATACTGTACGGGTGGGAATCACTAGTCACCTAGCGATTTGATTAGATTTGATTACGATTCAGAGGATTGCAATGCAACTTCAGTTTTGGTTTCATTGTAGATTGTGGGGATTGCTGTGTCAGCAATGCCGACCATAAACCAAACCATTTTCAAGCGATTTCACTGTCCCAGACAAATTTCCAGTGTTGGGATAAAATCATGAGTGTTGTTAGAGTTGCACCACGCTTGCGTCATCTTGACCATTTGGTGTACAATGGTCAGGATTTCTGTCTTAAGTCAGTCTTTTTCTCATCCTGACGTTCTGATAATATCAACCCTGTTTAACATATTCAGAAGTCATAAGTCTTGGCTAACACAAACAGTGCTGGTAACATTGTCGACAGCCTGTTGGTGACCTCTCTTTGTCCAGCATCAAATGGGAAATGACATGTGTATCTGGATGGTACAGGTAAAGGTGATTTTTACAATTGATTAGGTTGTAGACCTACTGGTATCCAACAAATTAATGGAAACACTTCATTTTACTGGTCATTTTACTTCATTTTACTACATTTATTTCTAAATGGATTTGGGTTATTTGCTTTGCTATTTGCTTTGGGCTATTTGCTTTGCTGTTTTGTATATTTTGTCAGAGTTCTATGCGAATTAACAGCATTCCAAACTGTTATGAAAAATTATAAAAAGATGTATAATTTAAGTATCGAAATACACACACTTATTTGAGGGATCATACCTAGACCTTTCTGAATCTCAGAGGCGTACTTCAGAAGTTTGCTATGGTAACAGTATCATCTGACTCAAGGTGTAAACACCCCCCTGTTGCAAATACTTTGCACAACCTCCAGTTTACCTGGAAACCATAAGGTCTTCAATTGGCATTTTGTCCTTTACAGGTTATCTAGCACTTATATGGAGTTATATATGGATTGGGTAGTACTTCCAGAAACAAAAACAGATTTGTAACATTCAATTTAAGCAACCTGCGATTCAAAATCTTTTATATTTTAAAATCTTACTAGATGATGTACCTGAAAATTGGTGATTGAATATGCAGTCAAACTCCTGTGATACGAATTCCTGCTATTAAGTTATTGGGTTTAAGGTTATTGCATTAGGTTACTGAGGAGAAAGAGAGCCCAAATAAACAAATGAAAAAAAATTATTATACATGGTAGTTTATTTATTAAGCAAAATGATCCCATATCACATATCTGTGAGTGGCAAAACTACATGTACCTTTGCGTTTAATACCTTTTGTGACCTCCTTGTGAGGCAATAACTGCAGCTAAACTTTTCTGGTAACTGTTGATCAGTCGTGTACATTGGCTTGGAGGAAATTTAGCCCAGTCATCTGTACAGAATAGTTTCCTCAGATACACTGCTTCCACTGATTTCTATCGGATTAAGGTCAGAACTTTGACTTGACGATTCCAAAACATTAACTTTAGCAGACCATTACATGGCATGCTCTTGGAGTGATCTTTGTTGGTCGGCCACTCATGGTGTCAGATTGTGGATTGCTGGAATCCAGACTCTTCAGCGAAAGTTTTGTGATCATTTTCTGACCTGATGGGCATCATCAACTTTTTTTTTTTGGACCCCAGAAATGTTCTTATTCTTGTCATTAACACTTCCACAAAGGTGTTGTGAAGGTCAGACTTTGTTGTATTTAAAGAACATGGATCTATCAGTGTGCCCACTCAGAATTGATTGTTATCCCATTGTTTGGAAGCACTTGACTCTGATTTCACTTTCATATTGATCACACCCACTAATCGTAGAGGTTCGTACTTTTCCCTCTCACCGGTATGTGGCATTGGATAATTTTCCTCAATAAATAATTCAACAAATATAATATTTTGTCTGTTATGTGCTTAATTGCTTTTTATTTAATCTTAGGATTTATGTGAAAATCTATTTATGCTTAAGTCATATGTTTGCAGAAATACAGATATCTCTAAAGAGTTCACAAACTGTGAAAGTTACCACTTAACACTTAGGGAGTTTTTCCTTGCCACTGTCTTCCTAGACTTTCTCAATTTGTGATTGGACGTACTTATTAGGAGATAATCTAAACTTGTGAAGTTGCTTTGACACAATGCTCCAATTGTAAAAAGCGCTATATAAATAAATCTGACTGGACTTGACTTGACTTGAAAGTCTTCTGTGCCACTGAATGAAGCTGACATCAGTGAAAGTATGAAATTTTTTTCAGATGACAGACGGAGCTAGGGATTTTCCCTTAGGAAATAATGGCTATTGGGCTACCTTTATCCGAATATTTGTGATTTGAGCTATTGCCAGAACGGGACTGTATTAATGCTGATCTAGTCCCAAGGTTTTTAACCTAAGCACTTGTGAAAGGCTGTAGATTACCAGATAATACTTCAGCATGTAAGTTAAAAACATTCAGCAAAGTAATTCCTAATTATTAGGGCTTTTTTGTAGCTTTTGTATTAGAAGTTTTTAAATGTTGTTTATTGACAATGGGAAGCTCCTATACTTATGGGTTGTGTCTGCAATGCTCCCCTAACGTTTCTGACACATTTCCATAACATTAATACAGTAATAGTAGTAATATACATTGTGTTTGTGTTTACTGAATTATAAAAAAGTAATAAATGCATTCTGTTGGAGCTTATATTGTCCACCTGTATGGCTGCGTAATGCTTTTTAAAGAAAAAAAAACTTTCATGTCAAAACTGAGCAAGTAATGTGATAAAATTTATGTTATTAACACAGTTACATTGTGGATCAACACTACTAATAATTACATGTATTGAAGTCTACAGAGAACCAAAAATATGTTTTTATTATTCTTTACTGCTGTGTGTGTTTTTTTCTCTCTCTTCTGAGAATGACAGTAATTTATGCAGTCAGCAAAGGAAGCACAAGACAGTCTGAAGACACTCAATGAGATCATCACTTTTTACTGATTTAGCTGTGTTTTTAACATAGCAAATAAGGAAGAATAAAATAAAAAATGTGGTACCTGATGGTATCCACACTAGAAAGTCCTAACTGTAATATTTAGCAATTTAACCTATTGTGTGTAACTATTGTGTCTTTGAATAGTTCCTTCATATCGTTTACTATGTTGCCTGTGACTTCATTCATATTGACTGTTTCTCAGTGCAACATCCATTTTTACTCCTTATTGTCAGAAACTACATTGATGCATTAGCTTGCTGCCCTGTAAGCGCAATATAGTACTGCTGTTAGTTACATTGAGTTGTTTATGTTGGCTTCTTATCTTCTGGATGCACGTAAAATACCTACCTTGAATTCCCATGCTACTTTCAGCCAGTGCTTTTCCATTTCCATGCTGTCTGTTTATTACTGTTATTTATTATCTGTCTGTATCCTGGTTCTTCCATTTCTGTCACGGTCATTTTGGTACTGGCTACATCCTTTGATTAGATGGATTTTCTCCTGTCACTAAACCAGATTAGAACAGCTGAGCTTCCTGGAGTTCTCTTTAATTCTAAACACAGACATTTCTTTAATTGCAATTTACATGCAAACTGTCTGTCACAATGAATTTGGTCCATGATGTTAAAAAAATATCATACTGCTTACATGGTTTCTGTGTAGATAAAAATTCAATAATTTAAAAAATGTGTCTGTATCATTCAATTTTCAGAAAGAAAAATGTAAGCCATAATTAACAGACAAAAGTGGTTTAAAAGAGAAAGGAGAATCATTGTGTGGTTGGTGTTTGTAGTTTGTAGTTTGTAGTATGTTACTGTGTAGTACTTGTGCTTCTGGGTCAGATAGCCTGACCTCGGTCTTTTCAAACCTAAGGCAGTACAACACAGGACTGACAATAAATAATTTCCTGAAAAACTGTTTGGAGCAAAGCTGCACATGTGGGAAATTAAAATACCTCAAAATATTTATACAATACATTTCTTTTCCATTTAGTAGCAGCTAATGCTAACACATGCAATATAAAATATTACATGTGATTTTCTAGAAAGTTATTGCCATTACAGTTGTACCTCGGGTACTGAGCAAAATTTTCCCATAAGGAATAATGTCAATTGAATTAATCCATGCATTAATGGAGTTGTATTGTACAGGTGCTCCCTGATGTCCCTGATGATATTTTCCGACAAATCCATCATAAGTTATATCTATCATGAACTGAGGAGTTTAATGAGTGTTTGGTAGAGCGGTCTATACTGTATAATAGCGGAGCCTATGGTAAGTAATGATAAGTAAGTTAATGTTTAAAACACTTTAACCTACAGTTAAAAATCATTAACACAAAGCTTATTTTATAATAAAGTGTTGAAAAATCTCATGCAATTTAGTGAGCTAAGCTAACTGCAGCCTGTGTTCTGGAGCATTCAATTCCTGTTTTGCTTTTGATTGGCTCGTATAAACTAAACTTTTTAGGAGAATGCTTCAAGAAACAAATTTGGCAAGTTCCGAGGTGGTCGAAAACTGAGGTACCACTGTATTAGCTGTATTCTTCAGAATAACGTTAATGCTGTTACTTTGTTAGCTGAATGTCTGTAAGATTAACTGAGGAATGAGTGTAGATACACCAGACAGTTTCCTGCTGATTTTGTTTAGATTCTTAAGTGTATGACTTGTCCTGAATCAGTGAGGGGAATATTGTGAGCAGTGGCTCATTATCACTTAAAGGAACACTGACTGAAACAGCCCATTCTGAACATTAGAAGAGATTTTGATGTTGTAGGATCAGGTTCAACAATATCGGAAGAGAAACAGCCCATTACCTAGAATCAAGAATCCCTTTAGCAGATACTGTTAGTAGCACCACTTCTGACACTAACTTTGTACCTTTTGTGACATATAGGGATTGCTTCAGAAAATGAATCTCCTTTTCCCATTATCCCCTGAAGTGTGGCACGTTTGGTGGGTTGACGTTTGGTGGAATGTAACTTCTGGCTTGCTATTTGGCTTCGTATTTCATGAACAAGTGAGGTGAATTTTTCTCTCCTCCCCTAATATTTGTTCTTTGATTGAAAGGTTTGCCTCGGCGAGCAATAAACCAACGGGGGACCATCTGGAAGGATTCAGAGGCCATACTTGTCCATTTTACACTGCATGAGTAATCATACACTTAAAATGCCACATAGCTTTTTCGCTTTTTGACTATAACAATCAACACCCTTTGAGTTAAAGGCCAGTCTTTGCATATATAACTGAACTGGGTGTAGGTCAGCCATCTTTGGAATCTCTTGCTTTTGCCACCATTTCTTACAATCTGTGCAGTTGCCTCCAAGTATCCTGTCCTTATGCTGAACTTCACTGAATACTTTCTTGGGTCCTGGGTGTTGTATTTTGCAGTCAAAATGCTTTATGATCAGTTAATTACTGGATGCTGTGTGTCAAGCACAATGAGTGTATTGCATATTGATCTTGGTTGGTTCTGTGTTGGAAGGGGCTTTCTGCACAAATTGAGTTGTGCTGTCGAAATGGGGATCAGGTGCTATTAGCAGGCTTTCTTTGACTAGCCGGTTTCCACTGTTCATGTTGGCAGTATCTGTGGGAAAACTCTCCTGCTGGGCATACTGCAGAGTAGTCATCTCAGCTTGTTTGTAATCATCAGCAAATAAACTTGTTCCAATTTGTCCACTGACTGCTTGAGCATTAGTAATCTTATAAAGAGTTTGATGTTGTCTGGCTTGGGCAAGAGGTCCTTTGTTGGCTAGATCCATTCAAGACAGGTTTAGTTTGCAGGCAGTCCACCATAGGCCTAAACACACAGGCTCTACTGTTATAAAACATGATGTTAGTCTAACCATATGAGGAGACAGCATGAATGGGTGGTAATGGCATGGGTGTATGTGCTCAGCTAATCCCAGATGTTTGACAGTAATAAAGCCTGTCTGGATGCGATAAAGTTGGTATGGCTGAGAGGCAGACAAAATGTCAAAGGAGACATCCACCCTGGGGACAACTTGGACAACAGTGAATAAGGGCAGGTCTTCTGGTATTCCCTTCAGTCCGAGCTTTTGGGCAGTACCATTCAGAAGAATGGTCCTGTCAGGCTCATCATCCAAGATAGCATATCCATATCCTGATCTCCATTCTTTGACTTTCTTCTCCATTCTTTGATTCTCCATGACGTTGCTGATTGCTGGCTTTGATGATGGCTATTGCAGATATTGCAGTGCATCTTGAGGTTGTCTTCAACAGCGCATTGGATGGCAACGCCAACACCAATTATTATCTGTTGTTTGGTAGTCTACTTGAAATTGATGAAGTTGTTGAATACTTACTGTTATCACTGTGTGAGCAGTAAGCCTTTACCATAACCGTGGTTGCATGTCTGGATGAGTGAGGGCTTACAGAGGACTTCTCAGTATTCATCAGGATAGTTTCTGGTTTGGCTAGCAAGACCTGTCATGTTGCATGTGCTAGCCAGAAATTCTCGAAGGGAGCTACACACCACTCCTGGATTTCATACTCCAGCCAGTATGCTAAATCAAGATGTGTGGGAATTGTAATATGTAGAGAATGAGTTGATCTACCAGCGTTAGACCTCAGATCAGGGTGCAGCTAGGATAGGAGTCTTGAAACCTTCATATTTAACCTGCATATGAAAAATAAATGAATCGAATCGAAACATGAGAGCCACACTGGAATTCTACAACATTACTTATCCTCCCCAGCTACTCCAACAAGTGAGCCTATTATTACTACTGAAAACAGTGCAGTCATCAGATCATTATTGGACGTATTTTTTATATTAATGGTTAGTTATGGCAAAGCTAGCAGGAGTGGTTGATCAAATACTTAATAATTGTCATAATTATGCTTAATACTATATGAATGAATAAAGATTAGCTGTTTTTCACAGGTATATTCTCAACAGTCCACCCATCTCCATTCAGCAACATAGCAATGACATAACAGGTTTGTTATGGGAAGTGAGTCACTCCTGGTGTGCGCGAGAAATACCAGTACATCACTGCAACCACACGAAAGTGTCATTAGCGGTAGCCACATTACTTTACTCAGCCATAAAGTATGTAGTTACTGAAAGATTGTTATATAAAGGGAAGAGTAAGAGTGAAAATAAGCCATCCTGGACATAAGAGAATGAAGAGAGAGACTAGTCAAAATTCCTGCTCTGTTTACCTGTTTACCTAGCTCTTCTGTACAGGTATGCATCATTAAACGAACCATCCGATAAAACGTAGGTTTACTTTAACAAGCAAGTTCTTAGCAATTATGATTAATTATAATAATAAAGTCAAATCTGTCTTTTAACTCTGGCTGTAAACTGTCAGTACGGGAACCTCATCAGCCAAACAATGCTGCTGATCTACGAGCAGAGGCAGGTGATTCAGAGCAGGATGTTTATCGTTCGTGTGTCTGTGTGTTTGCATTTTGCAAGCTGTAAATGGAGTTTGTGACTGTATGTATCTGTCCTATTGTAAGTAGTACTACTTTGTTTGTTTCCCCACTACTTGTATATTCTCTTTCAACTATAACTATATAAACTGGTTGATCTTCTGTGTTGTTTGTAATACTGTCTATCAATTCACTATTGGTTTCCATCAAGCAAAAGTATCTGGTCCATCATACCATCCTCTTAAGTGTTACGGCTTTCCCCTAGACATGGTCATAACAGTACATTACTGTATTTTTTATAATTATTGTGAATTTCCATAAATTACCAAAGGTTTGGCATGTGGATAACAGTTTAGGCTTCCACTCATGTTTACAGTCGCATCACTGACACTGTTAAATATTGTTTTTATGCAGTGTCTTGTGTAAGGAACACTGATAAGGGGGAGGGTGTAAGGAGGAAGTGTCTTCTGTGCACCACTCCCTGCCTTGTAGATGATCCACACCTGAAATATGCTCTGTATATAACCTCTTAGATGGTGGTGAATCTAGTATAAAACACTCTTTAGGCAGGGTAGTAGTGAGAAATTGCATTGGAGATGGGAGAGAAGATGTCCAAGATTTCCATGTCCATCTGTACCCTCTTCATTTCCTGTCAAAGCTGTTCTATTTCCTTAAGGCAGTGTATGTTAGCCTTGTTTAGGTTATCTCTGTCCAAATGCATCCTATGCATTCTTATGTTGCAGTATATCAGACTGGGAATGTCTCCAGTTAGGTATCTGTGACTGCATTAGGCCGTAATATTCTGCAGCTGCTGGCAAAGAAAGTTTCCCACCACATAATGAATCCTTGTCATTGTCCATCTAAAAACTGGATGGTCTTGCACGTAGTCACAAGTAGTGAAAGGGATTTGGTTGGGATAGCCAGTGATATAATAATCCTCCAAGTGTGATGGCAGGGCAGCCTCCTAGGTCTCACCATAGGCGTCACGGTAGGTCTCTGGCTCAAAGACCATGTAAGAATGGAGTTGAAATAATACCATTAATTTCTGTTTGTTGAGAGGTGGTGAGTTTGCCCCAGGGTGTCCTATTAAAGACAGTTCTCCTTGGGGTTATCCCATTTATTTGTCTCTTACACTGTTTAATTCTTTCTTTCGATACTGTATTATTTTCTGTGACTGATTTATAATTTCTTATGCACACACACAAACAATAATATAGTATACAATAATCCAATGATCTCAGGTAGATGCGTTTTCCTCTGCTGACATACAAACTGTTCTTAACTAAACTACACTAACACTGCCCACTGCATTATTGGAGAGTGTTGTGCTGTGCACATGTTGGGCACATGCGCCACGCTCCAAACACGTGACTGGGACGTGCTTGGCGCATGTCACGCGTGCTGGCAGGAAGCCTTTGTACATTAATCCTGGCGCATTGTGTAATCTTATCCTTATCTGTCTCTGTCTGCCTATCTAACAACAAATCACGTTGAGTAGTTTATACTTCACTTATTTTACAGCATTTGGGATCCCCCGTGTCCAGCGTTACTTACAGTTCATCTAAGGGACCTTGCTCGAAGGGTTCATGTGGCAGTTTAGATTGGATTGTATTTTTCTATTGGATTCTGCTAGTCTCTCTATTTCACTGGAGGATTGTAGTGTATAAATGATAAGAGAAGAGGGAATAGAGCTGGAACAGATTGAAGGGTGAGATGGAGTAGATGGAAAAAGAAAAACAAGGATGTAAACTTCTAGAATCTGCATACAGAAAGAAGAGATGGGGGTTGACAGGAATGAAGGAGCTGCATAGTTGATATAGAAGCTGACAGGTTGCAGCAGGAATGTCATGTAGCTTCTCTGTGTGACAGAGAGCTAAGGGAAAATCTGAAAAGAAGAGCCCCTGAGAATGTAAATGGAATAAAATAGAGGAAAATAAAGTTGGTGCTGTATGTTTTTTCAATCTCTTCTCATAGAAGTGTATACATATTTATTACTAAATTACTATACTCTTTTTGTAATTTGCACAAAACACATAATTACACATTTATTATTGGCTTTAATTCTCTGCATTGAATACAATACTAAGTATACTTACCAGAAACCTAACCCTATCCAGGCGTCTTATCAAAACATCACAATTAATCATCTTGTAATTGGGATCATGATTAATTAAATGCAACTATAATTTTTGTGAGACTAAAGCTGGCTAAATGGCTTCTCCTAATACCAGTGTTTATTCCCTCTGGTGCCTTGGACTACTAACGAGCAATCTTAATTGTTCTTGTTAAGCTGATTTTATATTTAGCAGCTTAATAATATTCAGATAGTATAAGTAAGAACAATTTCTATTATGACTAAAGTGTATTCTCTTTATTGAAAGGCGATCAATCTGCATTGCTGCTAAATCATTTAAATTATCTCCAGTGTTGAGCAGAACATTTTCTGGTGAATAGCAAGGGATGCTAGGGTTTTCATAATATATACGACAATGTCCATTGTTTTATATAGTATACAAATTAAATATAAATAAAATTATATAAATTAAAACTTATGTGTTTTAATGGTCAGGAAAATACCGTGTTTACCCTCAACTGCAAATACAGTAGAACAGTAGGACTGTGTTAGCCTAGCGGTTAAGGTACTGGACTCTGGCCCAGAAGGTCCAGGGTTCAAATCCCACCTCTGCCAAGCTGTCACTGTTGGGTCCTTGAGCAAGACCCTTAACCCAGAGTTGCTTGGATTGTAAGCTTGTACCCATTGTAAGTCGCTCTGGATAAGGGCGTCTGCTAAATGCTGTAAATGTAAATGTAAAGTCAATCCAAATTCAAGCTATAAAGTATTATACAGTGGTACTTGGTTCTCGACCACCTCAGAACTCGTCAAATTCGGTTTTGAGGCATTTTGACTAGAAAAATTTGTCTTTGTCAGTTGTTCGGTATTTGGCGCACTTGCTTGCACTTGTATGAATCGAGCCGCATGACTCGTTTCAGCCAAAACTCGATTCATGATTCACCATTCAGTACACAGTGAATCATCTTCACAAAAGCTCTCGCTCAGAGAAGATATGCACTGTGTTTATTGTGTTTTTCTTTACTTTTACATCTACTGCATTCCTAGTGCAAATAAATCTCCATGGGTCCTAAACAGGTTATTCAATAGCCAACCGAAAGGAAACCAAAAGCAAACAGGATTAGAATTTTTACACTTTCAATCCATTACTCATTAAATTACATGAGATTTCTCAACACTTTTATTTTTATAAAATAAGCATTGTGTTAATGATGGTCATCTGTAGGTTAATATAAGTGTAACTTGCTTATCATGAGGCTGAATGTCCATCTACATGTGCCATAATGTAACTGCAGTCATTTAAAGTGGACCGGAAAATGCAATTAAGGAGCCAGCTTCAGCCTGGATACAACAAATACTCATTAAACTCCTCAGTTCATGTTACATTTAACTTATGATGGATTTGTTGGAACATACCCCAGTAGTAAATCAGGGAGCACCTGTACAATATAACTCCATTAATGCATATAATGCCTTATACAGTGTGGATTTTCTGGGGGCCTGGAACGGATTCATTCAATTTACATTATTCCTTATGGGAAAAATTTGCTAGGTAGCCATTGTTTTCGATTCTGGACAAGCCTTCTGAGACAAATTAATGACGAGAACCGAGGTAGATGTTTATACCTCTACCTCTACCTGTTCATACCAATTATACTGAACACTATTTATTTCTGCCAAGTTCCTACACCCACAACTTCTCTTCTTTTAATGAGTAACTTAAACTTTTTTTTCTTATTTGTGGCTACTTGTGAGGTAATATATGTTTATATATGAATACACACAAGGAAGGACCCTGTACGCGTTACAGAGACAATGCCCAACCTAATTCTCAGTTAACAGGCAGGAAAACCAATCAGAAAGTGCCTATAACCACTATATTATAATTATTTAATTAAAAGAATGTGTGGTTTAGGACAGTGGTTCTCAAGCTTAGTACCACTCATCATCAAGCCAAACCCTCCAAGTAACACCTATGAGTCTCATCGCAGAAACACATACTCCACACACACACACACACACACACACACACTTGTACACAGTAGGTATATTTAGCTAAGCCTACAGGGTTATCCTTCAAATGCACATGTTTAATGCTCACGTCTTCTTAAGTGCTGCGGCTTCATGCTCTCGTTGCTGAGAATTTCACAGCACACAAACCATTGTGATCTTGGTTCTTCCTCTGTTCCACTATAGGTGAATCCTAAACGTAACCTTGTGTCGTGTTAATCAACAGCATGACAGTTGGGGTGAGTGGGTATCCTGTTGTATTTAAAGAACAGAGATCTAACAGAGGCGTGATCTTCACAAAATACATTTGTATAAGTGTATCATGGCATGGACAAAAGAGATTTCTGAGGACCTCATACAAAAAGAGTTATTGATTTTTATCAGGCTGGAAAAGGTTACAAAACCATCCACCGATCCACAGCCAGACAGACTGTGTACAAGTGAAAGAAATTCAACACCATTGTTACCCTCCTCAGCAGTGGTACACCAACAAAGATCTCTTGAAAGAGCAATGCGTTAAATAGTCCACAAGGTCACAAAGGAACCAAGGGAACTTCTAAGCAACTAAAATGCTTTCTCACACTGACTAATGTTATTGTTTTTGAATCCACCATCAGGAGACCTCCAAGGATAAAGCCATTGCTCTGCTCAAAAAGAACATTGCTTCTCCAGTTTGGTAGAAAATACACTGACAAGCCAGAAGGCTATTGGAAAATGTTTTGTGGACAGATTAGACAAAAGGAGAAACATGATGGTGGTAGTATAATGGGTTGGGTCTGTTTTGCTGGGCAGGGACGGCTTGCCATCGTTGATGCAACAATGAATTCTGAACTGAGTCTAACTACAATGCAAGTCATGCAGCAAGACACTGAGAATAAGCACATAAGTCGTTCTACCAAAGAATGGTTAAAGACAAATATCATTAATGTTTGTAAATGGCCATATAAATGTGTACAGCCATGCGAACATTTAGGAGAGAGTGGGAACTCGCGACACTCACTGGTAAAACTAAGAATTGCAGCTAAATGTGCCAACCAAGAGTAACCGTTCATACCAAATTAAGCTCCATTATATTCACAAAAGTATATTTCAAAAAGTCATACCTAAGCATTCTTTTGTTTGATGTATTTATTGATTTATTAGAGTATTAACATTAATTGCTCTAAACAACTGCTTGAGGGTGTGTTATGCTGGTTGTGAATAACTGGACCCCAGCGCAAAAGTACAAAGAAATAAAGACACAGAACTCTATAGACTATCCACTTTCTGTAAGTCTGTTAGTCCGTCTGTATAAACTCCGCTGCGCCAACGGCATTACGGGACATTACGCATGCGCAGAACACAGATACCCGAGCGGAGCTTCCGTGAATGCGTGCCCTACAAATAATAACAATGAGTGCCCGCAGGAGTGTGGCACGGACGTGGGGAGTGAAGAGGACGAGGTTAGAGAACACTGCGTCCTCTTCAAAGTACGCGAGGGAGAGGCGAGGGTGAGACTCACAAGCAGCGGAGAGAGCCCGATAAAAGAAAGAAAGGTAAAACAATGAAATAATAAGACGCTGGCCCTACACTAAAGGCTAAGGACCTATCTTACCAGGCTATCTCCTAATAGCCCCCGTCTGGAGATCTTGGCACCTCCAGACGTACCACTGTCCCTCAAAACAATCAAACAAAAAAGGCAAGGGTCCGGAACGCCGTTGTGAGCTCACAAGGTGTGTTTATATGGGCTCGACAACAGGTGTCGCCACTTGATCATGAAATGCTCGGGAAGGGCTGACGCACGTGTGATCACGCTGCCGGCGCTCACGCCGCCGTATGGGGTCATATACTGGCCACTAGTGGCCAAAGAGTGACCCCTGATAGTTTTGGCCGAAACTTGATTCATGATTCAGGATTCAGTACACAGTCATTCAGGTTCACAATAGCCCTTGGTCAGTGAAGAACTCCACTGTGTTTATCGTGTTTTACAGTACTGTATTCTTAATGGAAATAAGTCTGCAGTTAGCCTAGGGACTGTGGTAGCCTAGTGGGTAAGGTACTGGACTATGGACCACAAGGTCCAGGGTTCAAATCCCACCTCTGCCAAGCTGCCACTGTTGGGTCCTCTGGATAAGGGTGTTTGCTAAATGCTGTGAATGTAAATGTAGCTTATGCTAGCGCCCTGAGCACACCAACAGAGAAAGTGTTTTGCTTTTATTTTTCACTTTTAATCCATTACTCACTAAATTACATGAGATTTTTCAACACTTTATTATAAAATAACCTTTGTGTTAAGGATTTTGGCCCTCTGCAGATTAATTGTTTTAAACATTAATTTACTTATCATTATTTATCATAGTATCCTTTCCATATATTTGCTATGATACGGTATAGACCAGTCTGCCAAGCACTCCTTAAACTCCTCAGTGCTTGTTACATTATAATTTATGATGGATTTGTCAGAACATAACCCATTCATAAATCAGGGAGCACCTGTACAATACTACTTCATTAATGCATATAATTATTTATACTGTGTGGATTTTTTGGGGTTCTGGATTGGATTCATTCAATTTACATTATTCCTCATGGGAAAAAATTTGCATGTTACATTTCAGTTTCGTTTCTCCACAAGCCTTCTGGAACTAATTAACGATGAGACCCGAGGTACCACTGTATTGGAGTAAAGTACTGTACTGGAACAGGACATCTCTTATTGTGATATGACGTTATTGCTGTAGCACCTACCACTGATGCCAGCTGATCAACAAATACAAATTTCAACAAATAAAAACATTTACCTTTTACTCAAAATCTTATATAATCTCTCTGGAAATGATTTAAGTGCTGCATTGGCCATTAATGACAACATTTTTCTCCATCCATGTGACATTAAAAATGAACAGGGGGGAGAAATTGCTCATACTTGAATAATCACAAGTTGTTTCAGAGTCTGCAAGCTGACAGATTTATTGCTTCTCACCCTTGTAGACATGCACGCATTGAGACATGCTAAGCACTTGCTCCTGCTGGCTGATTGTGAGGTTTCATGCTGTTCAGTTATTCTATATTGTTCTAAACCTGCAATAGGATTTGTTTTCTAATTGTTCTCTCATCAGTCCAGTTGCAGGTTAGGGTTTATGGTGTCCGTTATGCGTGATGTAACCATGATGCAAATAACCCAAATGCAGGTGGCTTCGTCATCTTTCATAGTGAGTGAGTGTGTGAGAGGCACGCTGAAAATGGCATTTTATTTGTTTTCCATTACAATCCATATGATTACTTGTCAGTAAGTAGGAGTCAGCATCACATGATTAAAACACTTGCTATTCGATGATGAAACATAGGTTCTCTGCTACTGAAGTTGTTTTTTTTTTCAAAAGACCCATCTTACTGTGAGCTCACTTTTATTACAGTATACGAAAATGATTTATGACCCTAGAATGATTGTCTCACAAGTATGTGCAAGTGTGGGAGACAGAAAGATTAAACTGCTCACAGTGCACTTGAAAAATAAATTTGATGTAACACATGTTTTAGTTCCTATTTACTTGTTGTCGCTTTGTGAATAGCTTTCTTTTCTCCACCTGCTCCTCTGAGAATTGCAGATTATTCGCTGGTTTTTATCTGCACTTCATTCGCAGACCTATACATTTGCTTTTTCATATCCGACCAATAAACCTAGACTGGCTGTTCAGATGGTTCAGATATGACATTCCAAATATCTTCTATTCCCACAATACATGCGTATCAGTACAAGTTATCAGTAGTACAATAAACAAATGTTATTCAAGCTCTAGAAAGCAATAGAGGTTTGATAAGGTGGAGGTTGTAAGTATGGGGCATGGGTATTGAAATATTTAAACAGATCTTGTTTGCTTGTTTGTTTAATCTGGAATTTGACTAATGACTAAGAGTAGCATCAGCAGAAGTCGAGTACTTAAAGGAATTATTTAATTTAAAAATTTCAAATTGCTTTAGAATAAAGTATCCAGGCAATTCTTATTGTTAAACCCTGCGACATTGAAATGGACTGGCATCCCATCCAGGGCATTCTCACTCTTCTCTCTGTGTTCTATGGGGTCAGGCATCAAAATCTAGTGCACATTTTCTAGTAAAATGTTGACTGTTCTGCCCACATGGTGTTTTGGCAGGACGTGTCTCAAAGCACATGCAAGAAAATGTTCAGGGGTTGTATCGGTGTCAACATAGTTGTGGCCATGTAGTGTATGTGAGCTCTTCAGACAAACAATTTACCAATAGCAATAAGTCAACCAATCACACTTATTGCTTAGTGTCAGTCAGTTTACCTGAATGAATGTAGCATAAAAAGAGATCATCAGTTTTTGGCCTGCAACATGTAAAGTGCAGATACAGGGAAAGTGCTGTGTTAAATGTGTCTTGAATTATTTGGATCAGCAGGTGGAAACAGTCATAGAGTTGATATCCATAAAAACTGTAGCTGAATTATACACTCAGTTAGTGGAAAAGTGGTTAGAATTTAAGACCGTGGTAGAATAACAGATGTAAACAAGTATTCAGGGAGTAAATCATGAGTGCATAATGAGCGTCTCCTGGTCAGGATCATGGAGGCACAGATGAGGACACCAGGTCATCACAGGGATGACTGGGGGTAGCTCTTGTAGCTCCAGGGGATGATTCCTTGACAGGTCTCTCCTCCCTCAGACACAGCCATGTCCACACGTGAAGCTTTCCCGGTCCTTGAGAGCTAGTGTATTAGACCTTGTGCTCCCTGCTACTTTAAAAAATAAATATATTTTTGTATTTTTATCCTGTTATAATGCTAAGAACCAGTCGTGTGAACAATTTCAGAAAATGCTTCCAGCTGCCTTGTGAGTAAGGTTATCCACTTACTTATTGTAGAGCTGCCATTCAGACTGAACAGTTCTCTCATACAGATTCTGTCTTGTTAAAGATATCTTTGCTGTGTTAGTGTTGTTTCATGTCATTACATTTTAGTTTAACTATTTGGATTCTGCCACTAGACAGCAGATAAGACAGATAGTGGCTTTGTCAGTGAGAGGTTAACTGAACTTTTCTTCTAAATCCCCTCTGTCCCAATCTGCCCTGTGATGCTGAGATGCTATAAGCAGCTTAAAGTTTAATCTGGGCCTGACATGTACAGCAGCAAGACTCATGTGACCATGGGAAATGCCTTCTATAGGACTATTTATGAAGCTGCATATGAAAATACTTGCACTATTCCAGAATTCTCCAGTCAGTATTTAACCTGGCATAGGAAAACAATTAAAGGATTTTTACCAGATGATATCATTAAGGGATCACGAAGTTTACAAATTTACAATGAAAAGCCACACCCATACCAAAGGAAAGACTTTTTTCATGTAAGTTCCGATGTAACCACCTGTATTTCACCAGGAGCTACTGATATCATGTTGGAAATGGTCAGATGAGACAAAAAGTAGAGCCTTTTGGCAACAAACACTCAACATGGATTTGGCTTTGAAAAAATGTATGGCTATGTAGAAAATAACTTAATCCGAACTATTTTGTATGGTAATGGATCTGTGATGTTGTAAGGCAGATTTCCTCCAAAGACCCTGGGGATCTTGTTATACAGTGGTATCTCGGTTCTCGACCACCTCAGAACTTGTCGAATTCGGTGCTTTTTGACCAGAAATATTTGTCTCAGTTCTCATCGTTTGCTCTGTACTTGGCACACTTGCTTAAACTGGTGTAAGTCGAGACATGCGACTTGTTTCAGCTCATTCGATTCATGATTCACGATTCAGTAGAATCACAACAGCCATTGCTCAGTGAAGATATTTTCATCATGTTTTTCTTTATTTTTAATTATACAGTACGTTATTCTTAGTGCAAATAAGTCTCCATGGGTCCTAAAAACTGTTGTACTGACTGCCAACTGAAAAGGAAACAGGCACTTAATCCTCCAGAACACAGGCTGCAGTTAACATTAGCAGCTATCCTAGAACCCCAAGTTCACCAGTAGAGTAAGTGTTTTGTCTTCACTTTTCACTTTGTGCTAATGATTTTGGCCAAATGTAGGTTAATGTAAGTGTTTTAAACATTAACTTACTTGTCATTACTTTCTCCGCTATGATACAGCAAGGACCATTCTACCAAACACTCGTTAAACTCATCGGCTCATGGTACATTTAACTTATGATGGATTTGTCAGAACATATCCCCATTCGTAAATTAGGTAGCACCTGTACAATACAACTCTATGAATGCATATAGTGCCTTATTCAAGCTGGATTTCTAAGGGTCTAGAATGGATTTATTCATTTAACATTTATTAGTTAACCGTTAATTATTATTATTTGACAAGGCAGATTTTGGTATCATGAAAACAAAACCTTGATACGAGGTAAAACAGCTCTCACTTGAATTCTGAACATTACAGAAACAGCTAGAATACTTGATTATTATCCTTTCAATTTGGAAGGTTTTGAATGCTAAAACATTTTTTATTAGACCCTATGGGAATATCAAATAAGGTAGAAACTGTGGCTGCAAAAAAATCTAATTAATAATTAATATGTTAATGATAATATTTTACCACAGAGGGATTGTTAACCACTTCTTTGCATTTAGTTTTTTAGTCTGTTTTCACTGGCTGTAAAAAGAAAAGTGAAAAATTGTCTAGAAAATAAAAAACTGCCTAACCTTTATGATTTCTTCACACCATTCTGTCATACTTTCATAGAGATTTTTAAATAATGTAAAGGAAATGCAACATGCACTCTGCACTGTTTTAATTAATTTATTTAACATCAGATCAGACACACTCACATTGGGGCAATTTGGAGCACCCATTTACATGTCTTTGGAATGCAGGAGAAAATCAGAGTACAGGAGAAAACCCACACAGACCAGGAATCTCTGAATCTGTACAGCAAGCTTGTGAACTACTTGCACCACTATGCTGCCTCAGTTTAAAACTGCCAGCCAACCAAACTGATTCCTTTCTTGCAGAGCAGAAGTCTAACAGCAAGTTTTCTTCCTGAACATCCTTCCCCTGCCAACACAACAATTTTCCAATAATTTAAGACTTTCTTGTGATCTCATCCACTAGTCAGTATCAAATCAAAAATAAATGTTCACGCTACATGTTTATGAAACCCATCAGCCGTACACTGAGACGCAATTTTAGACTCTGTATTGAGCTGTGCATTGGATGATAATGACATCATTTATGGCGATAGAATGAATCTTTTGTTTTGTAATACAAGCCACTGGAGAGTGAAATCTACATCTAAACACCTTATGCTTAAGCTAATGAGAGACAGGACGAATTCTATAATGTACGTCACATAGTATCGCCTAGCATCAGATGCTGATATTGGGGGGTATGACTACAAGTGCATAAGCACAGTGATTTGCCAATAGCAAATCTGATACAGGTAAAGTTAATGGTACAACTATACTAACACACTGGCACATTTCACTGCCTGTTTCTCACTCACAACTGATTTGTGAGACTTTGGTTTAGGGATAATACTAATGCCTTCACTTCCAGCCAAAGTTGTAGTAGTACTTTCAATACATTTTCAAACAATTTCAATCCAGAACAGCGGTTTCTGTTTTGTTAGGGTCCTCTTCTGTTCTAATAATAATATAAATCATTGTAGAGTATCAAAAATGAGCTTGAGTCACGAGTGAGATGCAGGTGGGAAAGAAGCGAATCTGGAAAGAAGCGAATGCACGTGACACTGCTTAGTGCTCACCAACTGAATTGTTATCAGGCACTGAAACATCTTTACCTGCCTGCTTCACTGTTTGCACCACAATTGCAAATGGCTTTCTGTGCTTGTGCTTTGGCAATCAGCATTCTCCCATTTTCCATTAAAGATATTAATTAAGTGCCATACATGGGCTTTCACAGTAAGCTTAGAGTTTAAGCCTTTTTTACCTAAGCTCCCTTTATTTGCTCTCTGTCCTAAATGTTAATCTTTTTTGGGTAAGTTATGGTTTTTATCTGCCATTTTTAGTAGCTGAAATTTCGGCTTCTCAACTGTTACCTCAATAGTTAATCTTAATGTAGCCATTTGAGGTGAATACAGGAGTATAGACTTAGTGGATAGCTCATTTAAATGTCTAATAATTGAATATTTCACAGTTGCAGAACTTGAATAACCTGTCACAACTGAGAACAGAATTTGAACACTGTCTAATTATCTTCTCTGACCTACTTCCATTTTCCAGACTACTTGTGCAGTCCAGAAGACAACGTATACAACATTGACTTTACGAGGTTTAAAATAAGAGACATGGAGACAGGGACTGTGCTGTTTGAAATCACAAAGCCTCCAGCAACTGGTGAGCCTGACTAAGTGAGAATGACCCACTTCCACAATTATGTCACCGTCTTTGCAGATTTACTCTGATTATAGAAGCAAAATGACAACCATTATCTCTTTGTCTTGTTTACTGCAAGTACTTTCATATTAGAAGCTATTCTCTTAAACATATTGCCTCATTACAATAACACATGCCATGGGAATTTGTTTATTATGCAGCACACATTATGAGGTCTTGTTACTGGCAAATGAAATGGTGTACCTTTTTAAAATCATATCTCCACACAGTCTGCAGCATCCATAATGAGTTTAAAATTTCTAATGTTTTTTACATCAGACAAGAGTGGAGAAAAGAGAGACATCGACCCCAATGCTGGCCGATTTGTGCGATATCAGTTTACACCTGCATTTCTTCGACTGCGTCAAGTTGGAGCCACGTAAGTGAGATACCATCTCCAGAAAACACAGGGTGCAGACGTAAGATCATCACAGGACTGGATAGGGGTCACTGTTGCAGCCTCCCATCTAAAATAATTTTTATATTTTTATTTTTAGATTTTATAAAATATTTTTTATATTTCAGCATAAATATGACCTAAACCACTGTAAGGTATTTACACAAGTCGTAAATGTAGATAAAGACAAACCAATTAAACAAACGAAACACAAATATTCTACTTGGTGATTTATTTATTGAGAAAAATGAGCCAGTGTTACATGTGTGTGAGTGGCAAAAGTATGTGAACATCTAGAGTTAGCGGTTAATTTTTGAGATGAGGGCCTCAAAAAAAAGTTTATGATGTTCACGAGGCTGGAAAATATTTCACCATTGAACTCCACCATTCAGCAGTCAGATTGCATACACACTGAGGAAATTCAAGACCATTGTTACCCCACCTAGGAGTGATTGACCAATAAAGGGCAAGGTAAGTAATAGTCTGTGAGGTGACAAAGGAAAGCAGTGTAACTTCTAAGACCTCTCTCAGTTTGGTTGATATTAATGTTTGTGGACCAACCTTATGGAGAAGACTAAATATGCATGGCAGGGTTGCAAGGAGTCACTGCTCTCCAAAAAGAATGTTGTTATTCATCATGTGACACGTGGATAAGCCAGAAGGCTATTGGCTATGGTTTTATGGATAAGAACAAAAGATATGTTTTTGGTTTCTTTAGAAGCATTGTCTGGAAATATGTGAGTGTGGTGGACATGCAGTTAAGGTACTGTCACATCAGGGTGTTTACGAGAAGATAAGGAGACGAGTGCAGGTTCTCAATGAAAACAAAAAGGGTTTTATCAAACCAAATAGAGCCCCAACGTAACCATAAGCACAAACCAAGGTAAATAACCAATACACGTGATGCCTGGCAAGGAGAAAACAAAACTAAGAAGCCTACGGCAGCTATGCTAAGCTATATTCTGCCGTGGCCAAACAAACAGTGATGAAACAATAAACAAACTCACGAATGAGAGCATATACAAAAACATAACCTCAGTCCCCAATGCGAGCTTACCACTACTTGGTGTCCCGGGCAGACAGAAGCCAAAAGCTCAGGGTCCTGGCAGCGCCACCGAAAAAACGTTGTGGAAGGACACTACCCCGCAATGCACATGACCTAGGGCCGAGCCGCTAACGTCCCAAACAGCTGTAGCTGATTAACTCTAGGGGCCCATCTTCTTCTTCTTCCAGTGCTTTGCGGTCTATCGGAAACGCACTGATGTTCTCGACTCTGGCAGAGGCACTGATGTCCTCGGTGCAGGAGTAACCTGGACATCCTCTGGAAGGGGTGAGGCACTCTCGACATCCTCAGAAAGAGCATCTTGGGAACAAACGACCTCTGTGCAGGCCTCACTGAAACAAACGGTCTCTGTGCAAGCCTCACGGGAACAAACTGCCTCTGTGCAGGCCTCTCGGGAACAAATGGCCTCTGGGATGACCTCTCGAGAACAAATGGCCTCTGGGACGGCCTCTGTGTAGGCCTCATGGGAACATACGACCTCTGTGCAGGCCTCACGGGAACAAACGGTCTCTGGGACGGCCTCTCGGGAACAAATGGACTCTGGGATGGCCTCTTGGGAACAAACAGCCTTGGGGATGGCCTCATGAGAACAAACGAACTCTGGGATGGCCTCACGGGAACAAACAGCCTCTGTGCAGGCCTCACAGGAACCAACGGCCTCTGACACGGACATCCTCGGTGCAGGCACTGGAACAGACGTCTTCGGCACAGGCACTGGAACAGACATCCTTGGCGGTGGCATGGGCGCTGACCTCCTCGGTGCAAAGGTCCGTGGCGCCGGGGTCGGTGTAAATGTATGTGGCACAGGAGTGGATGCAAATGTCCGTGTCGCAGGAGTCGTCACAAATGTCCATGGCGCAGGAGTCGGCACAACTGGCTCCGATAAGAAACTGAGAGTCACGTCTCATTCAGGTACAGAACTAGGCGGCACATCGTGCTCAGATACCGAGTTAAATGGCTCAGGCATGTGGATATTTGGCGATGCTAACAGCTTAGATGCGAACCGATGCGGAGCTAAGTGGCACGTCCTGCTCAGGTATGGAACTACGAGACACGACATGCTTAGACACGGAAACAAACGGAACTTCAAACTCAGATACAGAGCTATCGTGATCAAGTACAAGGCTACGGGGCACTATGAACTCAGATATGGAACTAAGCGATGCATCCGACTCAGGTATGGGGGTAAGTTGACGGGTTCAGGTACGGAACCACGTGGCATATTGGACCTCTGTACTGGGCTACCGTGCTCAAATATGGAGCTAACAAACTCTAGTATGAGGCTACCGTGTTCAGTTACAAAACTAAAGGGCACGGCGTGCTCGGATACAGAGCTATACGACACTAACAACGTTTCAAAACACTGTACTAATGAATGAGCTAACATGCTTGGGTACAAAACTAAAGGGTGCAGAGGGCTCAGGTACGGAGCCAGGTGGCGCTAACGCTTCAAATATGGAACCAACAAATTGAGATTCGGAGCTAACGTGCTCGGCTCGGCTACGTGCTCGGCTACTCTGTACTGAGCTGATGTGTTCAGATACAGAGCTAGAAAGTTCTTACAGCTCACCCATGGAGCTAAGTAGCGTGACGAAACCAAGCGGTGCATCAGACCTCTGTACGGAGCTGATGTGTTCAGATACAGAACTATGGGGCGCTAAAGGCTCATCTACAGAGCTAAGAGGCACAGCGTGCTCAGATTCGGAGCTGACATGCTCAGGTGCTGGGCTACTGGGTGCTGCTTGCTCAGGTACTGAGCTATGGGGTGCTAACGACAGGTACTGAGCTACGGGGCACCAACAGCCCATCTACGGAGCTAAGAGGCGCAGCATGCTCAGATACAGAGCTAACGTGCCCAGATACGGAGCTAGCGTGCTCAGATATGGAGCTCTGGTAATGGGCTACCAGACACTAATGGCTCAGGTATGAAGCTACTGGGCGCTTACGACTCATCTATGGAGCTAAGTGCAGATACGAAGCTAGCGTGCTCAGGTACTGAGTCACGGGGTGCTAGTTTGAAACCTGGCTAACCCCTTCCTTCAGCTAATGAACTGGTAATCTAGCACATGACAGGCGAGTGACAGTACCTGCGCGTAGCCGTGAGCTGGCTGGCAAGACCTCTGTCTCTAAAAAAATCCCGTGTGGTGCCAAAGCAAAACTCCAGTGCTGTTCAAAAAATTGCCCCACCATCCCTGCCTTGAGCACTGGCCAAACATCAGTGGCCCAGAGTAGGACCCTGCCTGTGAGGTGAATATTGATAAGTACCCGTGCATAATCTCAAAGGGTCAAAGGAGATCGATTAAAGATATTGTGTACACTCCACAACTAACTGCCGATAGAGAGCCGAAATGCTGTCGAACCTATCAAGAAAAGCGACCCAACCTGCCGTCTCCATATTTGGTGGCAGGGTATTCTGTCACGTCGGGGTGTTTACAGGAAGATAAGGCGACGAGTGCAGGTTCTCAATGAAAACAAAAAGGGTTTTATTAAACCAAACTGAGCCCCAGCACAAACCAAGCACAAACCAAGGTAAATAAACAAAACATGCGATGCTTTGCAAGGAGAAAACAAAACTAAGAAGCCTATGCCGGCTATGGTAAGCTAGACCAAATCAACAGTGATGAAACAATAAACAAACCCACGGACAAGAGCAAATACAAAAACATAACCAGTCCCCAACGTGGACTTACCACTACTCGGTGTCCCGGGCAGATAGAAGCCAAAACGAGCAATGACAAAAGTTGCTGTCGTTGCAACGTGAACAGTTCTAAGGATAACTTGAGCCAAGCAAATAGTGACAGAAACTAAACCGTTGCCGCAACGCAAAGAGTCTATCATGAGCTGAAGCCAACGGGGGTAAACTAAAGCGGTCGTGGCCGCAAACATTGAAGTCCTTGCACTCAGGGTCCTGGGAGCAAACAATCGTCGAGGACACTACGAGCTAGGGCCTAGCCTAAATAACGTCCCAAACAGCTGTAGCTCATTAACTCTAGTAACAAGCAGAGGTCTGGGGCGATCCGTGACAGGTACTGGATTGTGGGCCTGAAGGTCTAGGGTTCAAATTCCACCTCTGCCAAGCCACCACCATTAGGTCCTTGAGTAAGGCCGTTAACTCACAATTGCTTGGATTGTAAGATTGTATAAGTTGTAAGTCACTCTGGATAAGGGTGTCTGCTAAATGACTAAATGACAAATGAAATATTACATTCCAGCATAAGAACATTATCGCATTATAATGGGCCCATAGTATGGGCCTGTTTTGCTTCATCTAGGCCAGGACGGCTTGCCTTCTTTCACAGAACAATGAACTTTGAATTCTAACAGCAAATTTGAAAGAAAAATGTCAAGACCTGTCTGTGAACTGAATGTCCAGAAAATGTTGGTAATGCAGCAAGACAGATATCCTGACCAGACAAGTCGTTCAATCAGAAAATGGTTAAAGAATAATCAATTTAATGTGTTGGAATGGCCAAGACAAAGTCCTGAGTGTAATCGCATAGAATTGTTGTGTAAACGGTTGAGGAAAGCCACCAACATCCGAGAGTTGAAGATGTTCTTTATGGAGGAGTGGACTAAAAATCCCCCAAGCTGATGTGCATGACTGATCAACAGTTACCAGAAGCTTTTTTTTGCGGTTATTGTTGTAGAAGGTCGAGTCATGTCAGATTTATTTATATAGCACTTTTTACAATGGAGCATTATCTCAAAGCAGCTTTACAATTTCAGACTATCTTCTAATATCTAAGGCCAATCCCAAACTGAGCAAGCCTAGGGCAACAGTGGCAAGAAAAACTCCCTAAATGGTATAAGGAAGAAACCTGAGACTCAAAAAGGGAAGCATCCACTTTTGGGTGGTTTAGATAAATGTAAGAATTAAACCAATTCATCCAGTCCTGTGTCAAATAAGTCTTAACTAATAGTTCAAAAACAGAAACTAAGTTAATATTAACAAATAAATAAAATATTGAATAACATAATAATAACATAATAACAAAATAACAAGGGCTTTATACCAGACTGAAAGCAAATGTTGACATACTTTCACCATTCAAAGATACGTAATATGGAAACATTTTTCTCAGTAAATGAATGATCATCCCTTTCTTATTTTATTGGGTTATTTGTATCTACTTTTAGGACGTGAAAGTCTGATAATGATTTAGGTCTGAAATACAGTGGGGCAAAAAAGTATTTAGTCAGCCACTGATTGTGCAAGTTCTCCTACTTAGAAAGATGAGCGAGATATGTAATTTTCATCATAGGTACACTTCAACTATGAGAGACAAAATGAGCAAAACAATCCAGGAAATCACATTGTAGGATTTTTAAAGAATTTAATTGTAAATCATGGTGGAAAATAAGTATTTGGTCACCCACAAACATGCAAGATTTCTGGCTCTCACAGGCCTGTAACTTCTTCTTTAAGAAGCTCTTCTGTCCTCCACTCGTTACCTGTATTAATGTCACCTGTTTGACCTCGTTATCTGTATAAAAGACACCTGTCCACAGCCTCAAACAGTCAGACTCCAAACTCAACCATGGAAAAGACCAAAGAACACCACGAAGAAAATTGTTGACCTGCAGCAGGCTGGGAAGAGTAAATCTACGATAGGCAAGCAGGTTGGTGTGAATAACAAAACTGTGGGAGCAATTGTAAGAAAATGGAAGACATACAAGACCATTGATAATCTCCTTCGGTCTGGGGTCCCACTCAAGATCTCATCCCGTGGGGTCAAAATGATCATGAGAACGGTGAGCAAAAATCCCAGACCTACACGGACGGTCCTGGTGAATGACCTGCAGAGAGCTGGGATCAGTAGCTCAAAGCTACCATCAGTAACACACTACGCTGAGAGGGACTTAAGCGTGTCCCCCTGCTTAAGCCAGTACATGTCCAAGCCCGTCTGAAATTTGCCAGAGAGCATATGGATAATCCAGAAGAGGATTGGGAGAATATCATGTGGTCAGATGAAACCAAAATAAAACTTTTTGGTAAAAACTCATCTTTTCGTGTTTGGAGCAAGAAGAAGTTACCTCCCAAGAACACCATACCTACTGTGAAGCATGGGGGTGGAAACATCATGCTTTGGGGCTGTTTTTCTGCAAAGGGGACAGGACGACTGATCCGTGCTAAGGGAAGAATGAATGGGGCTGTCACGGTACGCCGTGAGCACGGGTGTTGCGCTCCTCCCGGTCGCCGGGTGGCTATCCCGGTTTGCAAAGACGCCGAGGGAGACTCTGGGACGCTACTGTAATGACCTGCAGCTGTGTGCACGATTAGAAAAAGAGCGTCTCAGCTCTTCCTCGGTGCGGGGATTTATCGAGGGAAAGCTCCCTTTGGAATGTCATGACGGTATGTGTTTGTTCGGCGGTGTAAGCCCGCTTTCGTTATGGTTACCAGCTATAGGCTGATGTATGTTCGTTCGGCGGTGTAAGCCGCTTTCGTTATGGTTACCAGCTATGCTGAGATCTGTTCGTTCGGCTGTGTAACCCGCTTTTTCGTTATGGTTACCAGCTATAGCTGGTATGTTCGTTCGGCGGTGTAAAGCCCGTTTCGTTATGGTTACCCAGCTATAGGCTGATGTATGTTCGTTCGGCGGTGTAAAGCCCTTTCGTTATGGTTTAGCCAGCTACAGGCTGATGTGTGTTCGTTCGGCGGTGTAAGCCCGCTTTCGTTATGGTTACCAGCTACAGGCTGATATGTGTTCGTTCGGCGGTTAAGCCCGCTTTCATTAAGGTTTGTTTAGGTGCAGCTTTTATGTTTTGTATGCTATCAGTTGAATAAACGCCATCATGGGTATAACTTTAGAACCTGCGCACGTCTCCTGCTTGCCACCAGGCACCCGTCGTGACAGGGGCCATGTATCGTGAGATTTTAAGCCCAAACCTCCTTCCATCAGTGAGAGCATTGAAGATGGAACGTGGCTGCGTCTTCTTGCATGACAATGATCCCAAACACACCGCTCGGGCAAAGAAGGAGTGGCTCCGTAAAAAGCATTTCAAGGTCCTGGAGTGGCCTAGCCAGTCTCCAGACCTCAACCTCATAGAAAATTTGTGGAGGGAGTTGAATTCCGCATTGCCCAGCGACAGCCCCAAAACATCACTGCTCTAGAGGAGATCTGCATGGAGGAATGGGCCAAAATACCAACTACAGTGTGTGCAAACCTGGTGAAGACTTACAGACCAAATACTTATTTTCCACCATGATTTACAATCTTCTTCTTCTTCTTCTTCTTCTTTCGACTTCTCCCTTTATCAGGGGTCACCACAGTGAGTTAAATGTTTCCACCTCACCCTGTCCTCCACGTCCTCTACTCTCACCCCAACTCCCTGCATATCTTCATTTACCACAACCAAATAACTCCTCTTTGGTCTTCCTCTCCGTCTCATGCCTGGCAGCTTCATCTCCACTATCCTCCGACCAATATATCTACTATCCCTCATCTGCACATGTCCAAACCATCTCAGTCTTCCCTCTCGAATTTTGTCTCCCAATTTTCCAACCTGTGCTGTCCCTCTGATGATCTCATTCCTAATCCTGTCCACCCTAGACACTCCTAAAGAGAACCTCAACATCTTAAGTTCAGCCACGTCCAGCTCTGCTTCCTGTCTCTTTGTCAGTGCCACTGTCTCTAACCCATACAACAAGGCTGGTCTCACTACACTCTTATAAATCGTTCCTTTCACTTTTGCTGCGACCCTTTTGTCACATAATACTCCTGACACTCTTCTCCACCCACTCCATCCTGCCTGTACTCTCTTCTTTACCTCCATTTCACGCTCCCCATTTCCTTTGACAGTTGATCCCAAGTACCTGAACTCCTGGACCTTTGTAACCACTGATCCCTGTAGCCTGACTGTTTCACCTGCCTCCCTTTCTTTTACACACATGTATTCTGTCTTACTACAGTTGACTTTCATTCCTCTCCTTTCCAGATTATACCTCCACCTCTCCAAGTTCTCTTCTACCTGTTCCCTGTTCTCACTACAGATCACAATGTCGTCTGCAAACATCATAGTCCACGGTGATTCCTGTCTGACCTCATCTGTTAGTCTGTCCACACCAGAGCAAATAAAAGGGGACTCAGGGCCGATCCTTGATGCAGTCCCACCTCTACCTTGAAGCTATCTGTCACTCCTACAGCACATCTCACCGCTGTCACGCTGTTGTCATACATGTCCTGCACTAATCTAACGTACTTTTCAGCCACTCGAGACTTCCTCATACACCACCACAGTTCCTCCCTTGGCACCCTGTCATAAGCTTTCTCCAAATCCTCAAAGACGCAGTATAGCTCTTTCTGACCATCTCTATACTTCTCCATCAGCAGTCTCAAAGCAAAAATTGCATCCATGGTGCTCTTCCTTGGCATGAAACCATACTGTTGTTCACACACTGTCACCACCTGTCTGAGAATAGCTTCCACAACGTTCTCCCAAATCTTCATTGTGTGGCTCATCAACGTTATGCCCCTGTAAGAGTCACAACTCTGTACATCACCCTTCTGCTTAAAAATCTGTACAAGTAAACTTTTCCTCCATTCCTCCGGCATATTCTCATTCACCAGAATTCCATTGAATAATCTAGTCAAAAACACCACTCCAAGCTCTCTTAGACTTTTCCATACTTCAACCGGTATGTCATCAGGTCCCACTGCCTTTTCATTCTTCATCCTTTTCATAGCTTTCCTCACTTCGTCCTTGCTAATCTTTGCTACATCCTGTTCCACAATTTCTACGCCATCCAACCTTCTTTCCCTTTCATTTTCGACATTCATCAGCTCCTCAAAATACTCCTTCCATCTTTCCCTCACCCTCTCCTCACCCGACAGTACATTTCCATTTCTATCCTTGATCACCCTGACATGCTGCACATCCTTGCCAGCTCTATCTCTCTATCTCGCCAGCAGATACAACTCCTCCTCTCCTTCCCTACTGTCTAACCTGTCATATAACTCATCGTAGGCCATCTGCTTGGACTTTGCTACTTCCCTCTTTTCTCTGTGCCGCATCTCCTTGTACTCCTGCCTACTCTCTTTAGTCCTGTCCCTGTCCCATTTCTTCTTTGCTGACCTCTTTCTCTGAATAACCTTCTGCTCTTCCTCGCTCCACCACCAGGTTTCCTTTGCCTGTCCAGAAGACACACCTAGTACCGTTCTACCCGTCTGTCTAATTACTGTTGCTGCTACTACCCAGTCATCTGGGAGCGCTTTCCTATCACCCAAAGCCTTTCTCAGCTCCTCTCCGAGCTCCTTACAACATTCTTCCTTTCTCAACTTCCATCATTTTGTCCTATGCTCTGCCTTTGTCCTCTCCTAACCACTAGAGCCATCCTGCACACCACCATCCGATGCTGCCTAGCTACACTCTCCCCTGCCACTACCTTACAATCACCAATCTCTTTTAAGCAACCTCTTCTACATGGATGTAGTCTACCTGTGTGCTCCTCCCTCCACTCTTAGAAGTCACCCTATGCTCCTCCTTTTGAAAATATGTGTTAACCACAGCCATTTCCATCCTCTTTGCAAAATCACCACCATCTGTCCTTCTAGGTTCCTATCCTTAACACCAAACCTGCCCATCACTTCCTCATCTCCTTTATTACCTTCACCAACATGACCATTGAAATCTGCACCAATCACTCACCATTCTCTCCTCCCTGGGAATGCTCTCCTCAACCACTTCATCTAACTCCCCCCAGAATCTCTCTTTCTCCTCTAGTTCACAGCCAACTTGTGGTGCATAGCCACTAACAACATTCACCATTACACCCTCAATTTCCATCTTCAGACATATTATCCTATCTGACACCCTTTTCAGCTCAACGACATTCTTTACATAGTCCTCCTTCAGGACCACACCAACTCCATTTCTCTTCCTATCCACACCATGGTAGAACAGTTTAAACCCTGCACCAATGCATCGAGCCTTGCTACCCTTCCACTTTGTCTCCTGCACACACAAAACATCGACCTTTCTCCTCTGCATCATATCAGCCAGCTCTCTACCTTTCGTCTTTACATTTAGGGTTGCTACCCTCAGTGCTATATTCTGGCCCCTCCTGATTTCTCTCTGTCTCCTCACACGCTTCCCTCCTCTTCGTCTTCGGCAAACAGTAGTCCAATTTCCGCTGGTACCCTGTTTGCTACTAGTACCAGTACCATGATTTACAATCAAATTATTTAAATATCCTGCAATATGATTTCCTGGATTTTTTTTCTCATTTTGCCTCACATAGTTGAAGTGTACCTATGATGAAAATTACAGACCTCTCTCATCTTTCTAAGTAGGAGAATTTCAGAGCACAATCAGTGGCTGACTAAATACTTTTTTGCCCCACTGTAATATAGAAAATTCTAAAAGGTTCACAAAATTTCAAGCAGCACTGTAAATTATATAACCAACATCATTAACCCTAAATAGTAAGTTCAGTCGTAACATAAACGGGAAGACATAACAGGTGTCCAGTTTTGTTCTAATTATTATATTTATTATTTTAGTCTCGTAACACTAAGCTTGAGTGCGAGTACTGGTGTTATATATCTTGGTGCCAGTAATGTTGCATAGCATTCTGTTAGTATCGGCTTAATTACGAACAACATAAGTCACACACAGCTGCAGACATCAACTACTACGCACAGCAAAGAGAAGCTACAGTGGCTTTAATTGCACTACAGAAGGTCTATACCACTGCTGTTCTATTTGTGGCCTGTTATTAGTACTGGGCAATATCACGTCAAATCAATATCATGATATATTGAACATTTTACCTTGATTACGATTAATGAACCATTATTTTGTTTTTGGAGGGTTTTTTTGTTGGTTTTTTAGGCCCTCATAGTTCACTGACAGGGCTTGTACAGCAAATACGCTCAAAAGTAGGATATATTTTCAAATAAAAGGTATATTGCATTGCTAGAGGCTGACATTTGGAGCGCCTCAAGAAAAAAAACTGAATCGACGATCTATGCAATTGAATATAAAGATTATATCCAAGCGTATAAAGCTGCCCTTTTCAAGGCTATGGCTGACTATTCTAATAACATCCTTAATTGTCAGGGTAATACAAGGGCTTTATTCTCCACAATTAACAAATTGCTTCAGCCCGCAAATACCTTTCCATTAACTCCTTCCTCAGCCCTTTGTAGTGACTTCTTGTCCTTTTTTACTGGCAAGGTTAAAAACCTCTGTGCTTCTTTTCAGCCTGTCAAACGCTCTCTCGTCGCAGATTCACAAATTCTTGGGAAAAATTGCTTATCTGATTTTTACCCAACCGATGAGAATACTGTCATGGGGCTTATTAAGGGTTCAAGATACACTACCTGCATTCTCGATCCTCTGCCTACTCCTCTAGTAAAAACATGTCTCAACTCTCTGTTTCCTCTTATTACCAAGATTATAAATTCCTCTTTAAGCTCTGGTATTGTTCCTCTGAATCTGAAGCTTGCCGCTGTTACCCCTGTTTTAAAGAAGCCTGGACTTGCAATTGATTATTTCAATAACTAATCTCAAATCTTCCGTTCATTAGTAAGATTCTAGAACGTGTAGTGTCACTCCAACTTAAGGACCACCTCTACTCTAATAACCTTTTTTAACATTTTCAATCTGGTTTTAGATCGAACCACAGTACCGAGACAGCCTTGGTGAGAGACTTACTGTTGGCAGCTGACACTGGTCATGTTAGCATCCTGGTTTTTCTCGATCTTACTGCTGCGTATGACAGTTTGTCATACTACGTTGCTTCATTGGTTGGAATTCTGTGTTGGGATTACTGGTATGGCTTTGACTTGGTTTCCGTTGTATCTCACCAGTTTGTTTCTCTGGATAGTTTTAGATCTGATATTGTTCCTCTCGATTATGGTGTACCCCAGGGTTCGGTCCTCGGTCCAATACTATCTATCATGCTCCCACTGGATAACATTATTCGTCAACATGGTATGCAGTTTCATTGATATGCGGATGACACCCAAATTTACAACAGTACTAAACCTCCAAATGTGTTGCCACCAGTTGCACTTGTTCGTTGTTTAGCTGATATTAAACTTTGGATGTCTAATATCTCTCTGATATTACAAAACTCACCCGTAAGGGTTCTTACTCGACGATGGGAACACATTACCCCTATACTTAAAGATCTACATTGGCTTCCAGTTCATTATCGTATTCAATACAAAATACTATTATTGGTTTTCAAATCTCTACATGGTTTAGCACCTTCATATTTCCCGGATCTTCTGTATTCCCAGTGCCCGTCTCGCGTGCTATGATCTGCTGAAGCTCAGTTACTCTCTCAGCCTCCTGCTAAATTATGCAAGTTTGGAGATAGAGCATTTAGTGTTGCTAGGGGCAGGCACTGACATGGATGTCCTCGGGATTGGCAACGACTCTAACGTCCTTGGTGCTGGCAACGGCGCTGATGTCTGCGGCGCTGGCAATGGCGCTGACGTCCTCGGCGCAGGCACCGGTGCTGACATCCTCAGCTCTGGCATCGGCGCTGATGTCCTCGGCACTAGCACTGGCGGGGTCAGCTCTAAAGTCCATGGTGCCGGGATCAGCGCAAATGTCCATGATGCCGGGATCGACGCAACTGGCTCAAACATTTTGCTAAGAGATACTGCGTGCTTGGGTACGGAATCAGGTGGCGTGACGTGCTCTGGTACAGAACTAAGTGGCGTGGTGGGTTTAGGTACATAACCAGGTGACGTTAGCAGCTCAAGCACGAAGCTAACGTGCTCAGGTACAGGGCTAGTTGACGCAAAAGTCTCGGGTACGGAGTTAGTCAACACTAATGGCTCAGGTACGAAGCTAACGTGCTCGAATACTGAGCTACGGGGTGCTGGCTGTTACTTGGCCAATCCCTTCCAACAGTTGGTTGAACTGGGGATCCAGCAATTTACGGCCGAAGCAAGGTAACTCGGGATGGCTGGTAGGGGTGACCAACAGATCGTAGGGAGTAACAAAAAAAACCTCAAGATTCTCAAAAAACTCCCTTACGGACCCTGCCCTGAGTATCGGCCAAATCTCGGTGGCCCAGCATAGAGCCCTACCCGAGAGGAGGGAAAAAATAAACAATATCCGTGCATGTTCAGATAGAAAGAAAGATATCTTGAAATACCAGGTACACTGATCTACGAAATGCCATAAAAAGGTCGGATTACCATCGAACCGGTCGGGCATACGCGGGAAAGTTTGAAAACCTGTCATCTCCATGCTTTGCAGGCGGGTTATTCTGTCACACAATATAGCGTGGGAGTGATAAGGAGACGAGTGCAGGTAAATCAAAGAACAATTAAAGGTATTTATTAAACTAAAGAAGCATATGAGTAACAAGAACATTAAACAAAGAAAACTAAGGAACATACGGCACGGCGATCGCAGAACAGAGGAAGAGCCCGGCAAACCAATAAACATGAGCTGCTCGAAGCTAAAGAAAAATGGGCTTACCGCAGTGGTATGATGCGAACTTGAACGAACATAAGTATCCCAAGCGAACCAACACAAACCAAAGCGAGCGTAGAAGACAACATGAGTAACTCAGAAACAGCAGGAACCGTAACAAAAGTCAAACGGCGAAAGCACAGAAAATAACATGCATGCATGTCCCAAAAAGCTGTAGCTCGTTAGCACTAGCCCCAGCTTCTTCACGTGCTCAGCAGTCCAGTGGAGCATCGCAAACAGTACAGTCCAAATCGCCCCTAGTGGAGAAGAGGGGTGAAACGAACGGGGATCTGTTGCATACAGTGACAGTGTCGGTTTTGATTAATTAATTCGATTAATTTCCCAGCCCTACCTGTTAGTCTTATTTGTCTTTGTACCATCAGCATTAAGAGCAGTTATAATTAGCATACTGTACATAACCACGTGACGTTATTGAGTCAACCATCCCACTCTCACATGTCCAGCATGCTACTCAGCCTACTGCCAAGATGTCACCTTCTTTAATTTGGCATCCGTAAACATACGTGTAAGTAGACGTGGTCTAGTATTATTATATGTGTCTGAACTGCTGTTTAAATATGGAAACTGAATGCATGTTTTAATTCAGCACTTTCTGCTCTGGTAATACAGTCTTGTAGTATCACTTATTTGAATACTCTTGCACCTACAAAGGTCTTGTGTTTATCTTAGAGCTAATTAAATAGTCTGGTCTTTCCTTACGAAGAGTAATGTTTATCTTATCTGTGACACAGAGCTTCAAGCTTAACTGCCATGCTATTTGAAAATTACATCCATGATAGCAACAGGTTTGTTTACCACCACGCGTTATTGATTGACTTGCTGCATCCTAACACATCACTAGTACTAAGAGTGTGTACTGAGGCATTTGTTAATTGTTAACCATCAGGCCTATAGCATGAAACGGACTTAAATTAGTTTGATGAATCCCGGCTTTATTTTTGCACAGTCAGGTTTTACATTTGCTGTATTGGAATTACATCTAAATTCCAACTTATGGAAAGTTTGTGAACCCTGTAGAATGTTCTACAACCCAAATCAGAAAAAGTTGGGACAATATGTAAAATGCAAATTTAAACAACCTGCAGTGTTCCTTACATTTCCTTTGAGTTTAATTTAATTGCAGACAGTATAAACCCAAGATATTTAATATTTTTTTTATGATCAACTTCATTTAATTTGCTAATAAACATCCATTCCTGAATTTCAGGCCTGCAATTCTAAAAACAAAGTTGGGATGGGGCAATTTAGTGCTATTAATGAGGTAAAAAAAAACACAACTAAATAATTGTATAATTTCAAACAGGTGATGTCAACAAGTGACTATAATCCTGATTTGGTACAAAAGCAGTGTCCATGAAAGGCTGAGTCTTTGAGCAAAGATGGGCAAAGTATCTCCAGTTTATCAACAAATGTGTGAGACAATTATTGAAATGCTTATAAACAATGTTTCTCAAAGAAAGGCTGAAAGGGATTTAAATATTTCAGTCCTAACATTTTATGATTTGGCTTGTTTTGCATTGTCTAGTTGAAAAATGCATGGATGACCCTAGAAAACATGTTGTCTTGACGGCAGCTTATGTTACTCTAAAATCTCAGTGTACATTTCTGCATTAAAGAAGTGTAAATGACTTTTGCCAAGGGCACTGACCCAACCCCATACCACAACAGAGCCTGGCTTTTGGACTTGTTGTTGATACCTGTCTGGATTGCCCTTTTTGTCTTTGATCTGGAGCAGACGGCATCCATTTTTTCCAAAAAGGATCTGGAATGCTGATTCATCTAACCACAATACATGTTTCCACTGTGTGTTGGCCAATCCTAGATGCCTCAGAGACCAGAGAAGTGGATTACTTCCACTTGGCAGCCAGCTATAGGAAGACTCCTGTTTGTTCCAAACGTCTTCAATTTAAGAATTATGGAGCCACTGCGCTCTTGGAAACTTTCAGTGCAGTAGAAGTTTTTGTAGCATTTTTCAGATCTGTGCCTCCACACAATGCTGTCTCTGAGCTCTACAGGCAGTTATTTCCTCCTCATGGCTTGGTTTTTGCTCTGATATGCATTGATAGCTGTGAGACCTTATATAGAAGGGAGTGTTTCTTTCCAATTCACACCAGAATATCAGCCCTTTCTGTTACGCATTTCTATAAAACTAAAAGTTGGCCTATTAGCCCCGTGATGGTTTGCAAGGAGGAGGGGGCATTCCTCATAATCGGGAAATGTCAGTCTTGCTTGCATCAAGCCTGAGTAAATCCTGAATGTAACTCACAAATTCTGCTTACAATATACCCTTTTGGTATTAGATAGGCTTATAAATTTCATAATGGGTTTGTTCCTACCAACATTATTAGTTCATATGCTTAATAACTTAGCTTGGATAGACTCTCAGTAAATGTGGTCTTGAGTCACATTGCCTTGGTTTGAATATACTATAGTGAATGCAGATGCTGTGTTAATTCCTTTGATCCTCTGTTGGTAATTCAGAGTCGAGTTCACCGTTGGTGACATTCCCATCAATAACTTCCGTATGATTGAAAGGCACTACTTCCGTGACCAGCTGCTAAAGAGCTTCGACTTTGAATTTGGCTTCTGCATCCCCAGCAGCAAGAATACATGTGAACACATCTATGAGTTTCCTCCACTCTCAGAGGAGATCAGTGAGTACTGCCCTACATAACACAGCGCTTTTCCACTGCACTGTTCAGTACAGCCAGGTACACTTAAAAATCTGTGAGCCCACATTTTGTTGTCATTTCCGTTGCCAAGTGACCCATGCTGTAACTATGTAACATGCCCTTTCTACTCAACACTATCTCCCAAGAGTACCAAACAGGAGCATGTGGGTAGAGCTATAAACAGTGCATACCATATTGTACCCGTTTCATCATGAGTATTATGTTGTGTTTGTCTTTATTTATTTATGTTTTATTTTGCAAATGTACTATATACTCTACAGCTACAATATATAGACAAAAGTTTGTGAGATAATTAGTAACTCATGTCCAAGTTTGTGGACACCACTTCTAATTATTGTGCTCTGCTATTTCAGCAACACTTACTTGTAACACATTCATAATATAAAGCATACACTTCTGTATTCTTCATAGACAAACAGTGGCAGTAGTCTGGGTTTTACTGAATACCTCAGTGACTCTCAATATGACACCTTTATAGGTTTCCACTTCCAACAAATCAGTTCATCAACTTTCTGCCCTGCTCTCCTTACACAAAGAACATAGATGTTCTTGCTTGCACAGAAACTTGATCTCAACTCAACCGGACACCTTGAGTTGCTTGACTTATTGGTTAACATCAGAAGCTGACACAACAGTCACATTCCAAAATTTTGTGAAAAGCCCTTTTAGAAGAACAAAGTCCATTGTAGCAGCAAAGGTGGGGGCAAACTCCATACTAATACCCCTGTTTCTGACGTAAATTATAGTGTAGATCTCTTATTCTCTGATCCAGTCAGCTGTCTCACAAAATGCACAACACATCTTTAGAATGTTAGAAATCAGTCAGAAGACGGGCAGTTCATATCCAAACTCTATAACATTACAAGAAGTAATGATAACTAAGGCCCTGTCCAGATCACTACTCTGCTGTAACAAACTGTGACTGGGAAAGCTGATGATAGACAGATGTTTCTGACTGAAATTGTCAAACACATTCTTCCACACAAAGACATATTTACATTTGTATTGCACTTTTCACTCCAGGCTAAAACCTGTTTTCAACCTTTGTGTCTAACAACAAAATCTAAAAAACAAAAAACAAATTGCTACAATGCAATTTTAACTCATTATCATTCAGCTCCAAATGTTCACATACCAGCTTGAACTGTGGACACAAAAAGACAGAAAATTCACATTTGTTTTTAGTTAGATCGAATGTACACCGTGTGGCCACTTTATTAGATAGACCTGCTGTTTGATGATTGGATCACTAAGCAGATTTCCACATTTCTTGTGGACCATGCTGATGAGTCCGAAATTATCACAAGCAGCATGAATTGATGAAACCTTCCTGACAGGTGACACAGTTCAGGCTGGTGGAGGTAGAGTAATGGTGTGGGTAATGTTTATATGACTATTGTGGCAGAGTGCACTGTCCTTCGGCCTTAGTGTAAACATGGTTAGCTACAATGTGTCCCTTGGCACACCCTGGGTCCTCTGATATCTGTGGATGGGCATTTGGACTGTACGGTCTACCTAAACATTGTAGCTGACCGAGTTCATCCCTTCATGGCAGAAGGACGGTGCACCCAGCCGCAAGGGTCGTATACTCATGGATTAGTTTAAGGAACATGCCAGCAAATTTTCCTTGCTTCCCTGGCCTTCGTCATCCTGTACCGCATCTCTGTTCAGAGCATGTCAGTAACTCCATTTCATTTGCGCCAGCTGTGAGAAGCTGTCCTGTCTGCATGGGTCAGTATTCCTGCAAAATGGTTTCAACACCTAATGGAATCTATATCATGAAGAATTGCTTTGGTTCTGAAGGCTAAATTAACACGATACTAGATGGTTGTTTCTAATAAAGTGGCCATTGAATGCATTTCTATTACAGTGGTACCTTGGTTCTCACCACCATGGGACTTCGAATTTGGTTCTCGGTACACTTTGACTAGAAAACTTTGTCTCGGTTTTCATCATTTGCTCAGTACTCGGTGCACTTCCTTAAAGCTTCCTTAAAACTCTCCTTAAAAGTTCCTTAAACTTATACAAATTGAGTCGTGCGACTTGTTTCTGCCAAAACTGTATTCATGATTCATAATGCACTATTCAGTACACAGTGATTCAGTGATTCAGATTCACAATATCCCCTGCTCAGTGAAGAGCTCCACTGTGTTTATTGTGTTTTTCTTCATATTATGAGTTCACCCATAGACTAAGTGTTTACTTTTCACTTTCAATCTAGTACTCACTAAAGTACATGAGATTTTCAACACTTTATTATAAAATAAGCTTTGTGTTAATGATGTTAATGATTTTGGCCAACTCTAGGTTAATGTAAATGTTAATATGTAATAAGCTCAGCTATTATACAGTATACAGTGGGGCAAAAAAGTATTTACTCAGCCAGAAAGATGATAGAGGTCTGTAATTTTCATCATAGGTACACTTCAACTATGAGAGACAAAATGAGGAAAAACATCCAAGAAATCACATTGTAGGATTTTTAAAGAATTTAATTGTAAATTATGGTGGAAAATAAGTATTTGGTCAATAACAAAAGTTCAACTCAATACTTTGTAACATAACCTTTGTTGCCAATGACAGAGGTCAAACGTTTCCTGTAAGTCTTCACCAGGTTGGCACCACACTGTAGCTGGTTATTTTGGCCCATTCCTCCATGCAGATCTCCTCTAGAGCAGTGATGTTTTGGGGCTGTCGCTGGGCAACACGGACTTTCAACTCCCTCCACAAATTTTCTAAGGGGTGGAGGCCTGGAGACTGGCTAGGCCACTCCAGGACCTGGAAATGCTTTTTACAAAGCCACTACCCGAGCGATGTGTTTGTGATCATTGTCATGCTGGAAGATCCAGCCACGTTCCATCTTCAATGCTCTCACTGACGGAAGGAGGTTTTGGCTTAAAATCTCACAATACATGGCCCCGTTCATTCTCCTCTTAACACGGATCAGTCGTCTTGTCCCCTTTGCAGAAAAACAGCCCCAAAGCATGATATTTCCACCCCCATGCTTCACAGTAGGTATGGTTTTCTTGGGATGCAACTCAGCATTCTTCTTCCTCCAAACATGACGAGTTGAGTTTTTACTAAAATGTTCTGATATTATACCAAATAATATTCTCCCAATCCTCTTCTGGATCATCCATATCCTCTCTGTCAAACTTAACACGGGCCTGGACATGTACTGGCTTAAGCCTGGCACTGCAGGATCTAAGTCCCTCTCAGCGTAGTGTGTTACTGATGGTAACCTTTGTTACTTTGGTCCCATTTCTCTGCAGGTTATTCATCAGGTCCCTCCATGTAGTTCTGGGATTTTTGCTCAGGGTTCTCATGATCATTTTGACCCCACGGGATGAGAAATTGTGTGGGGCCCCAGATCGAGGGAGATTATTAATGGTCTTGCTATTAGGAGGTAGTCAAGTCAAGGGATAAGCAGACGATTGCAGGGTTCCAGTTCAAAATAACAGTTTTTATAATAAAGTCCCCAAAAACAGAAACTAGGCACAGTCAAAACCCACAACAACAATAACAATCATAATAACGATGATAACAGCAAAAAAAAAAACAGGAACAGACGACCTCATAGTGCTCAGATACAGAGCTAACTGTTATGGTTCGCCATATTTTCGGCTCTGGCAAACCCGTAAAACTAATTATTATTAGTTATTTTAGGACCCAATATGCAGTTAGCTCTGACAGAGGTTTGTGTAAATTGAAATGAAGAAAGCCCTCCACGCAATCACTTATCTGGCAGGGCAACTGGGAATCGAATGCCACACTGAAGATGATGTAACCCAGTGCTCAGCGTCCTATGACCATGCGGAGGGGTGGAGCATGTGCACCAGCGAGGCGGCACGGCTTTAAAAAATCACTGAATGGAGGGGGCAAGCGCAAGAGAAGCACGCCGAGTTATACTGGGAGACGAAGCGTGCCAAAGCTCGTCTCCAGCCTCACACAAAACAAAAGAAATGATACTCAGTGTAGGCGCGCAGGCACAGTACAGCGCATGGCACCACAAGGCAAGTGACAGGAAGCGATCGCGGTCTGGCGATCTTTTAAAGTGAGAGTAAGGGGAAAAGAGGAGGGAAATCTAAATTCCTACTCTAGTCACTAATCCCTACCTTACCTCGGGCCTTCAGAATCCCTACGCAGTCGGTTTCCTATTGCGGAACCGGTCTACCGCTAAATGCTGATCAGGGCCAAACAATAATGTATAGACAGGAAGAAGTGGTCATGCAGTGACACTGCCAAGCTCAGGAGCAGGTCTTAAATACCTGAGGTGGCAGATGCTGCATAGTATCTGCATCTGCGCAATCGCATCTACTGTTAGGGTCGCAGGATGGTAAGCTAGCCATTGCTGCCCCATAGCGTCGGTAGTGGGTACGACCTCTAACACTAACGACTTTAAGTAGAGGGCTACCTTGTATAGGCACAAAACTAACGAGTGCGGCATGCTCGGGCACGGAGCTATACGACGCTAATGGCGCACCTACGGAACTAAGAAGAACGGCGTCAATGAACTCTAATAAGGAGCTAATGGACACAGCATGCTCGGAAATGGAGCTAAGCGGCGCCAACAGTTCCGAGATGGAACAAACGGGCTCAGGTTTGGAGTTAAGTTAAATGCTGGGTTACTGGGCTAACAGGTGCGAGCGGGTCAAAAACAGAGCCAACTTGGTTAGGTACAGGGTTACGAGGTGCAATCGGCTCGGAAGTAGAGCTAACCAGCGCAGCGTGCTTGGAAACATAGCAAGGCAGTGCTAGTTGGTCAAAGATGGAACCAACGGGTGCAGATACCGAGCTACGGGGAGCAAAAGACCGGGTTACCGAGCAAACGAGCACGAGGAGCCTCCAAACGGGGCTACCATGCTCTGACACGAAACCAAAGGGCGTGGCGGGCTCAGACACGGAGCCAAGCGGTGCATACGGTTCAGACACGGAACTCGGGTACGGAGCTGACATGCGCGGCATGAAACTAAACAATGTCAAAGGTTCAAATACGGGGCTTACTTGGTCAGGAACAGAGTTGAGCGGCACTAAAGGCTTGGATATTGAGCTAACGGACGCGGCGTGCTCAGAAACGGCCATGGAACCAACATGCTCAGGTACCAAGCTAGGCAGAGTTAACGACTCGGAAATAGAGCTAACGGGCGCTACGTGCTCGAACACTGAGCTAGGCGCCGCTAACAGCTCAAAAATGGAATCAACGTGCTCAATCACAGGGCTACAGGGTGCTAGCAGCTCATCTACAGAGCTAAACGGCATGGCCGGCTCAGAAACGGGGCTAGTATGCACAGGTACGGAACTACTGGGTCCTAGCGAAGCGAATCATCTACAGAGCTGCACGGCATGGCAAGCTTAGATACAAAGCTAGGGTGCTCAGATACTGAGCTAACGTGCTCAGGTACTAAGCTAGCATGCTCAACTACATAACGTGCCCTACTACTGGGCTCAGCAAAGGAGGTAGCGCACTGGACGTCCTCAGCGAGCGTGGTGGCACTCTAGATTTCCTCAGCGAAGGAGGTGGCGCTCTGGACGTCTTCAGCAAGCGAAGTGGCACTTTGGACATCCTCAGCGAGTGAAGTGGCACAGTGGACGTCTTCAGCGAAATAGGTAGCGCTCTGGACATCCTCAGCAACCGAAGTGGCGCTCTGGACTTCCTCAGCGAGCAAAGTGGTGCTCTGGATGTCCTCAGCGAGGAGCGGGGACTTGCTCTGGACGTCCTCAGCAAAGGACGGGCATGGGCATGTCTCCGGAGGAGGCAGAATGCTGTGGATGGTCTCCGGAGGATGCACGTTCTGGGCAAACCTGGTCCTGGTGTTGGCAGGGATCCTCCGGCAGCCCATAAGTGGAGAGTCCCATTGGTGATGGGCAAGCTGAGGGAAGCTTGAATCCAGACACCTGACCCAGGCTGTGTTTCTGGACTGGCACCGGATGAGGGCCAAACTCTGCTCCAAGTGCTTCCAGGAACCGGTCGCAGGTCCCATGCATGTACTGCGACCAAACCTCTGCTGTCTAGTCCATATGCCTCCCTGTGAGGCGGAAAGCCACAGAAAGTAACCGGTACACCTCTGGCCAAGAGGGACAGTGGCCCAAATAATCCCTACTTTGCTCCGTGAATTGCTGGTACAGTTTAGGGAACCCATTGAAAAGGTCCGGCAAACACGGGGTAGGGCTGGAACCTACGTGTTTGGCGGGAGCATTCTGTTAGGAGGTGGTCAAGGGATAAACAGACGATTTCAGGGTTCCAGTTCAAAATAACAATTTTAATAATAAAACTGTTAAACTGTTAAACTGATTGTGGGCGATGTAGTCCCAATCGCATACAGACGTAAAATCCCAATTTTTGTATGTCCAACACTTGTATGTCTTCCATTTACTTACAATTGCTCCAACAGTTATTTATTCACACCAACCTGCTTGATTATTGTAGATTCACTCATCCCAGCCTGGTGCAGGGCTACAATTTTCATCGTGGTGTCCTTCAACAGCTCTTTGGTCTTGGCCATGGTTGAGTTTGGAATCTGACTGTTTGAGGCTGTGGACAGGTGTCTTTTATACAGATAATGAGGTCAAACAGGTGCCATTAATACAGGTAACGAGTGGAGGACAGAAGAGCTTCTTAAAGAAGTTACAGGACTGTGAGAGCCAGAAATCTTGTTTGTTTGTGGGTGACCAAATACTTATTTTCCACCATGATTTACAATTAAATTCTTTAAAAATCCTACAATGTGATTTCCTGGATTTTCTTTCTCATTTTGTCTCTCATAGTTGAAGTGTACCTATGATGAAAATTACAGACCTCTCTCATCTTTCTAAGTAGG
>JAJAGP010002641.1:0-44253 GCA_025084515.1 Ancistrus triradiatus | reverse complement strand
ACAAGCCTTCTGGAACGAATTATCCATATATGCAAATGCATATGCATATCTGTATATGCATCAGTCTGACGTGTGCCCTCTGTGTTTCAGTGCGTGAGATGATCCTGCATCCTTACGAGACCCAGTCTGACAGCTTCTACTTTGTGGACAACAAGCTGGTCATGCATAACAAAGCAGACTACTCGTACAGCGGGGGACCTTAGAGCTGCTGTTTTTATGGTATTGAGACAGGCAGATGACTTGTTTGGCTGACGTAGGAACCTGCTCACATGTGTGCAGCAATCATGATCTTCATGAATGTGTGTCACGGACAACTGCCTGCCACGTTACTGCCTGTCTGTGTGAGACCTAACAAGTAGATCGTTGTGATTTCTCACACTCATACATATTACTATCATGTTCACAGCTCACCAGCAAGAACAGGTGCATAAATGCTGTTATGTAATAACCCAATACTAACATATTAGTTCAAATTACTGGGGGAGATGGAGTCAGTCTTGGTTTTCATTAATGAATATGTCACCAAGTTGTAGACATTAGGGCTATACACTGTGCATCACTGTGTGTTTTAATGTGTATGACAGTGATGATTGAGTGTGTGTGTGTGCGTGCGTGTGTGGGTCTGTAGGTGACAAGGGTGTGTGTGTGTGTGTGTGTCTGTGTCTGTGTGTATGTGTGACGCTCGTGTGTGTCTGTGTGTGTGTGAGAAAGAGAGAGAGAGAGAGAGAGAGAGAGAGAGAGAGAGAGAGAGAGAAAGAGAGAATTTTAAAGAGTATTTTTCGTGTTATGTCCTCAAAAACATAGGAACATTTGGATATTTTTGACCTTGTGGGGATTTTTTTCCTGGCCCTCCAACTCTAAATGCTTGTTTACAAAAACTACAACTTTATATATTTAAAAAAAAAAGGCAAACCAACCCTTAGGTTACTAAGGTTAAGGTCAGATGTAGGTGTTGGGTTAGCAATAATAAGCTACAGTAGTCATCATCCAAACGAAAACTTAGCATAAATACACATTTACCAAGAAGTGTGTGTGTGTGTGTGTGTGTGTGTGTGTGTGTGTGTGTGTGTGTGTGTGTGTGATGGAAATATCTTGAGTTAAAAATATAATTCACCTCTCTCCTATAATCAACTTGCTCCTTATCTGACTGAAGTGCAGGAAGAGATTTAATATCTATGTCTAATAAAAGGTTTCACATATGATGTTTTTATGATGAGATAATTTTTGATATATTATGTCTGTATTTGCGTCCGTGTTTTAATAAGTTACCAGGGCCACCCATGTATAGTTCCACAATATACGCTATATGATCAAAGGTCTCATCGTATGCTGTAATCTTCTGAAAGGACTTTCCACTGGATTTTGGAACATAACTGTAGGAATATGCGTCCATTCAGCCAGAAGAGCTTTATTGAAGTGGATAGGCATAAAATCAGGGCTCTCTTCTAGGGCTTCCAAACCAAACTTGGCAATCCATGTCTTTTACAGACCTGGTTTTGTTTTATGCTGAATTCCCAAACTGTTGCCACAAAATTGGAAGAACACAATTCTCTGGAATGCAGCTGTATTCTGAGGCATTAAGAACATTAATACTTTATTGGCATCTATCATATCCATGTTGGTCAGACAAATTGTCACATTGTAGAGACAAATTCCTCCACCCTTCACCAGTGGTGTGCTGTATACCTCTTCACCCAGTGCTTTCCATTGCACACAGACATATGTTCAGTTGCTCAGCTATGGAATCCCACAGTACCTATGTTGAACTGTCAGACAATAATCACTCTTAAAGATAAAAGTATATACTTGTGTGACATTAAAAGACAGCGAGCTCTTCCCATTTTGTTGCCAGTGTTTGTGTGTGGAGTTTGCAAGACTGTATGCTTAATTATATAGCAGTATCCAAATCCACAAATGAAAGAGTATCTGCACATTTCTTTAGCCTTGTAGTGTATATGTATGTAAGTGTATGTAGACAAAATGTAAATAAAATGTAAATGTAGACACCCCTTGTAATTAGTGGTCACACTTCTATCGGATTCATAATATGAAACATGCATTCATGGAATCTTCACAGACAAACAGTGGCAGTAGAACAGGTTGTACTGAATCTTAGGGACTATCTGGCACTTTTAGAGATTTACACCTCCCCAGTAATTCATTTCATCAACTACATACAGAAACGGTTTGCCAATTGGGACCATGGTGGCTTAGTGGTTAAGATACTACTAAGCTTAACTCTGCTAAGCCACCACTGTTGGGTCCTTGAGCAACTCATTATTGCTTGGATCGTAAGAATGTACCAGTCGAAGCCACTCTGGATAAGGGCGTTTGCTAATGGCTTTGAGATGAATTGTAATGGCAACAACAAGTCAGGCTTTATTGTCCAACATCAGTGCCCAACCTCATGGTTATGTCCCAAAGTCTTATTTAGAGCCATCTCAAAAGTGTGAAGGTTGTTGTAGCATAAAAGGAGGGACACACTTCATACAAATAACCATTTTTGTATGTATTTAACCTTTTGCCCATACAGTGTATATTAGGACTGTATACAGTATGTATGCATGTCATTAAACCAACATTTGAAACAGGATACATTAGCCAAGACCAACAAAGAGAGTAGGGTTGTAAACCAACCAACATAACTTACTATAATAACTTAATTTTTAATAACAGAACATTCCTGTACAATCACAAACTGTCATTGCACTGATCTTACTCATGTTTGCTTTGTATACTGGTTGTTCAGTGAGGAAGGAAAGGGATACTGTAGATAAAACTCAAAAACATCTGCATATAAATGGTCTCACAGGATAGCAGAGGGCACAAAACCTGCGTCACAAAACCTGGCGCCTTTTCCAGTCTGGTTTGCGTGATCCTTTTTCTACTTGGAAAAAATGAAAGGAAATAACAGCTTTTCATTTGTTTTCTAAAAAAAACAGTAGGTGTGCTCTCAGTTGTGAGAGGTAGCAGTACAGCTTATCTCTTTCTGTATTAAGCATTCCTTCTCTCACGTAATCCAGTGAGGTAGAGTCCTCGTGGGTGTTAAAGTATAGAACAAACAGTAGATTTCTAGTTTTATCCCAGGATGTGTTGTATCTGTTTCTGACTGATTTATTTGTAGTGCTAAAAATGCGTTTAGCAGAATAACAGTCTTTGTCTGTTTTTGTTTGATGTTCTCGTAGGCTCACACTGCAGGAATCATAAGTGGAACTTGAATAATGTTTCTAGTCAAAAGTTGTAACGTCTTTATTTATTACTGTCATTTACTGTACATGATTTTGAGAAATATGTAAGAAAGTGTAAAGTTTTGGACAAGCGGCCAATCTGAAATAAAAGAAATAAATGTATGTGTGGATTTTTGATATGTCTGTCAGTTTTCTTTTGTGCATATTTTGTATCAATTGTTTGTAGTGGTGTAAGGATACATTGTGACTCGATGCGTCACAATGCAAAAATGGAAAGACGTGCATCGTAGAGTTGGATGATGCTTCTTGTTTATTATGCCATCTAATGCAATTAGAGGGCGGAATCAAACGTCATGCTCACAGACATATTTCTTCCGTTTTCAGTGAGACTACTTATTTTTTTTAATTGCAAGGAACTAAAGATTACAAGAAAAGTACACATTTTTTATTTGTTATTCTTCAGGAATAAAAAAGGAATGTCTTCACTCAGTTATTTAAGATATGGTGAAGCTAGAATAGAGCATTTTGTTTGCAAATTTAAACTCTCCTTTCTCTTTCATTTCTTTTAATTGCAGGGGACTACAAATTCTTGGTTTAAAAACTTATAGAAGAAAAAGTGTAATATTTTGCATAGTTTACACTTCGGAAATAAAAAATGAATGTATTTTATTGAACGTACACTCGATAATCATGAGAAAATCGAATCGAGATCTTGTAGCTTTTCTACTGAAACATGGTGCTGATTACCCACATAAAAACAATTGTTTGAATAACCGACATTTCTTTGGATGTTCAGTTTATTTTTTCACATTTGAATGGCATTCCCACTAACATTTAGTCTCACTCTTACACAGTAGCATTAGTTGGGGTAATATCTATGAAGCCGTTTTCACGTTACGAAAACTACCGTTTTTACACAATAACTATGTTGCCGGCGTCCACATTACTCTTTACTTACAAATTTTCGATGAAACATTGATTACACAGGCTGGTTTCGTACATAGCCAAAAATCCATAATAAAAACAAATTTAAAAAACATCAGACTTAAATGTTTGTATGTTAATATTCACAGTGTGTTTCATATAACTCCTTATTTGGTAAATGTGTTACCAAAGTATGTGACTGGCTTTGGATACAAACGTCTTATACATCCAGTGCTAAATGTGAACGTTTATTAATCAACCTTTTTTACTGATGTAACCTGATGTAACCTGAAGTGAGTCAACGGGGGGCACAGACAAAATGAATTAGCATGCAAAGTTCAGGGTTTTTGTTTATAATATAAAGTATTGGCTAGAACCAGCAACAAGGAGCCATGGGTCCTGCACCTAGTCAAATTTCCCTCATTTGCATGGGCATCTTGGCATTTGATCTCTTTTTGACTCTCCTCTTTTCTGCATTCTGCCCTCCCATCGAAGCCTATCGCAAACCTTTTTACAAACTCCCTCTCATGGTGTTTTCATGTGTGACGTTTGGCCCATTCTGGGAAAGTGTTGAGATGAAAACATGGCTCTTCCCCAAGTGTTTATGCCAAGTTGATGCAGAGGATGCCGATGATGTTAAGCACAAAACCAGCCTTTGCCTTTCGAAAGAGAAAAAAACACAACTTTTAGTAGACCAGCACAGCATATACTACAACACAACTATGACTTCAAAGGAAATGATGATGGATACAAACTGGTATATGGGAGACTAGAGGAAAGTGAGCATTTAAAATGAATTATTAAACCAGATTTCCTGACAGTTTTAAAAGTATTGCAGGATGTTGAGATTTGGAAATAAAACACTATTATTCACCATTTAGCATTACATGGTTACCCAGAGCATTGTACAATTACAGCGGAGAAGTTGAGGGATATGGGTCCCACCCTGTTTAATGGCCTGTGGCAACTTCAAAGATTTTGAACTTACAACTTTCTATTAGTCAACTACAGCCTTACCCACTGATATCAAGTTTATTTAGTTTTGCCCTTTAGCCATTTAGTTGGAATATAATAAATCAAGCATTGTCAGTTTGCTATCAACAGTTTGGTATTCATAGGGCAAAATTAATATAACAGGTAAGTGGCATTTAATGACCATTCGGCCCAACGGCTGTTCCACTTTCTGCTACTTATTATTAACAAGCTGCACATTGGGGTTTGCATGTTGCCTGTCCTATTGTAATATAGTACTCCTTAGTTTTTTCACCCACTACATGTATATTCTCTCTAACCTATAACTATATAAACTGATTCACATTCACTCGCTGAGTCTCCAGTTCATCCTGCTGATCTTCCATGCTGTTTCATATACTACTGTTTATCAATGCATTTTGGCTGTTCATCAAACAAATGTATCGGTTGTTTCAGTCACTAATCAATCACTCATGTTTTCCAGTGGTAGTCTCTGACACTTTTTGTATCATTTGCATGGAAAAGAGTTTTTCTTATTAAAATATACCCTTTATATTTACATTACAGTAGCAATAAAATTATTGTGTGACTATGGTATTGTTTGGTTAACACCTCTTTCACAAAGATCGTAATGCTGTTGGTAAAACAGTGTATACCTGAATATGGTTTACTGTGTGTTATGAGAAAAATCAGGTTGGTAGTGTAACTCAATTGATTAAGGTACTTCCCAAGTTGAAATCCTCGGACTGTAAGAACCTACCCTGTGCAAGTCCCTGACTTTTTCTATGTGTGACTGGATTGTATTCTCACTCATCTGGAAGTTCACGTACATGTTAATATCCTCTATATCATATATACAGTAAAAACCAAATGTATCTATTTCTGGAAAAATGTTTCAAATAAAAAAATTAATTGCATAGCCGCCCTTTTCCCATATTTACTATTGTACAAATCCCTGCCTTGCTCTGGCATATTTGAAATCTCAGTTAGATTCTGGTGTCAGCATGAAATTTCTTTCCCGATTGACCCTCTTGTCTGCTGTCTGAGTATGAACAAGACTTGGGAGGTAGTGTTCTTAATTGCAGTGCAGGGTATACTGATACTCTGATAGCAGGAGTTCAGATAGTGTGATTCACAGCTGCATTATAAATTCAAAGGTTGGCTACTCCAACCTGGTCTATTGATGGGGCCAAAAGGCTGAAGTCTGAAAGAAACACAGCATCATAACAGAAATAAAATACATTTTAAATGTAACTGTCCTTGTAACAAAAATGTGTAAAAGTATCTTTACCATGTCGATCACTTTAAGGGTGCCGTATGAAAATGCAATGGCATTAGGTGGTGTGGCCACAGGAAGCATGAAGGCCATGGAGGCAGAGATGGTGCAGGGCAGCATAACGTACAGTGGATGGATCTCTATAGTTGTAGCCTTAGAACAGACAATACACAACCAGGTGAGACTTCAACCATCACATCATATAGAGCTTCTTATTGGAACAGTAGCAGCCATAACTGGACATCAACTTTGTTGAGATTGTAAATTTCAAGAATTGAACATAAATCAAGTGCCATTCCATTAATATTAATATAGCTAATTTGTATATTTTTAATATTTTTAATTATTTTTAATATATTTTTAATATAAATTAATATAGCTTCATTTTTATATTTATGATTAAATTGTGTTAAAGTATTATGCTGATGGATGAGTGCAGCATCATGGTATGAGCTTACCATGGAGGCGAGGATGGGCAGGAAGAGTGTGGTTGTGGCTGTGTTGCTGGAGCACTCAGTAAATGTTCCCACCAGAAGACACAGCAGCAGTGAGATGGCAAAGGGTGGGATGCTTTTAAGGGGTGCAAGACTCTCACCCAGCCATGTTGACAGCCCAGATACCTTTACATCAAGCACAGCGTGGTTATGTAAACTATTCCAAACTTTACAAACATTTCTAAAGTCTTGGTTGAACACCACTCTTTTACCTCACTGCCACTAGCTAATGCAAATCCTCCCCCCAGGAGAAGGACAATGTTCCAGGGCATGCGTTCATGTACCACCATCCACTCCAGAAGGGCAGGGGGAGCCTTGCTCTTCTTCTGTATCTGGTTTTCAGTGTTATCATCTGCTTAAAACGAAAGATAGCTTCAACACATATCAGGAAATTATCTTTCTGTGGAACTGAATACAATTCACAACGAATCTCCAGGAATTCATTTATAAGGATCTTACTTCCTTGTCCTGTTTCTTGGGACTCATTATCATATACTTCATTCCTAATGGAGTAGTTCCATGGCATTCGAGAAGGGATGATGAACAACACCAGTGATACAAGAATGGCTACAGTGCCGTCAGTAACATACCTAAAAACAAGACATGCACATAACAAATGACTCAGAGCATGATCAGCTTTAACTTAGATTTCTTTCTTTCATAAATTATGATATAATTTAAATCAAATTTTACAATTAACCCAGCCTCCCACCCCAAGGAGTGCTCCAAAACAGGAGCCTCTGGAAAGCAAAAAAAAACACATCTGGTAAAGGTTTATTGAAGCATAAACTCAACATGCACATGACTGAATGGGTCAGTTTAAATATTCAAACATGATTGGATGTGTTCAGGAGGAAAGACCTGAGTGACAAATTAATTAAGGCCAGACACTGGCCCAGAGCATCTCCTAAACAAATAAAGCTTGTGAGGTGCTTCCAGGCCAGATTCTTACCTGTGTGCAGTTGCCTTGTGCATAGCTACACCAATTTCAGGAAAATGGCTTGGATAATGAATATTCAGATAGGTTAAACTGATTTCCATTGTTTTTCTTCCCACCTCGTTCTGGTATCATCAAAACCCAACCTACTCTTATTAATAAAGCCATAATATTACGTCTCCAAGGACTTTCTGGTTGCAAACCAAGAAGTCAACTACACAATAGCTACTTCCACTCTTTACATTCCCACATTCATTTTAGTGGGTAAGTAGTTTGAACAGTACATTATAGAATTAAAATACCCCATAAGTTGTAGCAGGATTTGAGATAATGGGGATTTTGATTTGATTTTAATTAATTTAGGAAAAGTCTGCTGGTTTACTTTGGTGAAACAGCAACAATTCCGTAACAAAATTTTGCAATTTGTAGGGAACAACCCCAGGCAAGGTGCCAATTCATCGTAGGGCACATGCACTCACACACTCACTAAGAGCACTTCAGAAAATCCGATTAACCTAATGCATGCATGTCTTTGGGTTGTCAGAGTACCTGGAGTAAACCCATGCATGGAGAGGACATGCAGACTCCCACCTGGGATCAAACCCAGGATCTTCTTGCTGTGAGGCGATGGTGCTACCCACCAAGCCAATATGCCGCTGCATCCAAGCTTTAATTAACTATAATTTTGAGCCTAATACAACTCTTCCTCGATTATCTATTGTCACACTTATCTTCAAAGCACTATAAAGGTGATTATATTTTCCGCTCATAACAAAAAGCGTTGAACAGTCTGCATAATTCATCTGGCTTCCAGTAGGTAGTACACTGTAAAGTACATTTACATTTACAACATTTACCAGACATCCTCATACAGACAAACTTACAGCTGAATCAACTTTACAGAGATAATCTGAGGAATTGAAGGTTAAAGGCCTAGTTCAAATGGGCCAATGATGGTAGCTTAACAGTGCTAAACTTAAGCCCTCAATCTTTGGTCAGTAGTCCAGTACCTTAATCACTGCACCATCCATCATCCCAGTAGAGGGATAAGGGACTTGCTCAAGGGTATAACAGTGGCAGAACCAGGACAACCTTTCAATTAGTAGTCCAGAGCCCTAACCGCCAAGCCACCACTGTCTTTAGTATGGAATGTGTGGGAATAATCTTATTGCATACTACACTGTCATGACTACTAGGTAGGTGTGCTTCTGTTCGCTGTAAGAAAATACACTGTAGTTCAACCCTGATTTAGCCAAAAGAAATCTGAGCATATGTCATATCTACTGTCTGTGTACTATCTAGTATCTGTGAATTGAAGCTGAATGTCAGAGTAATGACACCAGGATGAACTGTGAGAAGAAAAGCCACTGAAGAGAGTGTGATGTAATGTTCTGCTGGAAAACCCTGGGTCTTGGTGTTCATGAGGATGTCAATTTGATACATGCCAATCCCTTAAAGTTAGTTGCAGATCAGGTGGTCATAACGTTTTGGTTATTTTGAACATACAGTTAAGTGGAGCACAGTGGTGTTTGGGCATGTGGACCAAGTTTAATGTGGATTCCAACCTCCCACTGAGCAATTGTCAGGGGTCACTCTCTGGCTGCTATTGGCCAGTAGTCGATCTAGTTTGGCGGTGTGAGCAGCAGCAGCGCGATCGCACGTGCATCAGCCCTTCCCGGGCTTATTATAGTAAAGTGGCGACACCTGTTGCTGAACCCATATAAGCACACCTTTGTGGTGTCGCTGCATTCCCCATGTTCCCAGCTCGGGCCTGATGCACAGACGCGCTCGCTCTGCCTCTTTACAGCGTTTGGGACATTCGTCCATTTCTTTTGTTGTTTATTTTCTTAGGGACAGCGGTACGTCTGAAGGCGCCAAGGTCTCCAGACGGGGGCTGCTTAGAGGTAGCCCAGGTAAGTTAGGGCCCTAGACAGGGTAGGGTCAGCCTTTGTTTATTTTTACTTTTCTTTTTACTTTTTACTTTTCTTTTTTCTTTTCCTTTGGCTGTTTTCAGCCTTGCCCCCGCTGTCTCCGCGCTCACGCCGTCGCCCCCCCTCGCCACGATTGGGGAAAACCCTTTACCCCCGATCACGCTTTGAAGAGGAACAAGAGCTTACTAGCCTCATCCTCTTCGCTCCCCGCATCCGTGCCACACTCTCTTTGTTGTGGTTTGTGCAGCACACGTTCACGGAAGCTCTACTCGTGCATCTGCGCACTGCACATGCACAAACCCGAATCACATGCGCAGCGATGGCACGCCATAAGCGCACGCAGAATAGCGGTGCCATATGCTTACGGCATGCACTTTCTTTTATGTAGTTTTATTAGTTATTTATCCCTTCAGTTTGTTTTTCTTTCTTTTATTTATTTATATTTTGGTTATTATTACCATCTGGAGGTTTTAACTGCACTTGGGTCCCAATCCCTTATTTTGTGTTGCCGCGGTTTGCCATTTGTTTTTAATATGGCGAACCGTAACATAAAATGCCGCGAACCAATTTGGAGGTCCCCAGTCGCCGCGGTCAGCAAGTTTTATGTACCTGGGTCTCGGCTGCCTTTGGGGGGCCATTCTGTGAATACGGCTGAGTCACAGATCCTATGAGCCACCCTAACCCTCCCAAATTTCCCAGTCCTCCCCGCCGTAACTGCCGGAGTCCATCTGGAGTTCAGGTAGTGTTAGATGTGCCCACTACTAGCATTTTTAATATTTTTCAAGGTTTCCGGGGGGTGCAGGAATATATGGCTGAGTTCCATGCCCTGGTTGAGGCGAGCGGCTTTAATGAGCCACCCCTTATTATTTTAAACAGGGTCTCAAAGAGGAAGTTGACCTTGAGCTGCTTTTCCTCCTAACCCCCTCTCCCAAAAGGCAAGCTAGAGAGAGGTTGGGTCCTATCAGCAGCATTTAAGCTCCACATTTGGGCACGTAGCACCGCCTAGCCCTGCACTCGAGCACGCAGTGCCTGTAAGCTTTATAAATGAGCATTTAGCGCTGCCTAGCCCTGACCCTGGACTCTCCGCACTTATAAGCTCTGTTCCTGAGCTCACCGTGCTCGTTAGCCCCGTACTTCGGCACTTAGCACCGTCTTTCTCCAAACTTAAACATTTACGCTCTATAATTGAGCATTCAGCGCCGCCTAGCTCTGACCCTGGGCTCGCCGCGCTTATAAGCTCTGTTCCTGAGCTCACCATGCCCTTTAGCCCCGTACTTGGGCACTTAGCGCTGCCTAGCTCTGAACCTGAGAAATTATGCTCAATAATTGTGCATTTAGCGCCGCCTAACTTTGAACTTGAGCAGTTAAGCTCTGTTCCCGAGCTCACCGCGCCTGTTGTCCCCATACTTGGGCACTTAGCACTGCCTAGCTCTAAACTTGAGCAATTACGCTCTGTAAATGAGCATTCAGTGCCGCCTAGCTCTCACCCTGAGCTTGCTGTGCTTATTAGCTTTGTTTCTGAGCTCGCCGTGCCCGTTAGCCCCATACTTATGCACTTAACGCTGTCTAGCTCTGAATCTGAGCAATCACGCTCTGTAAATGAGCATTAAGCCCCACCTAGCTCTGACCCTGTGCTCGCCGCGCTTATTAGCTCCGTTCCTGAGCTTGCCGCACCCTTTAGCCCCATACTTGGGCACTTAGCACCACCTAGCTCTGAACTTGAGCAATTACGCTCTGTAAATGAGCATTCAACACCGTCTAGCTCTGACCCTGGGTTCGCCTTGCTTATAAGCTCCCCCCGCCCGTTAGCCCCATACTTGGACACTTGGTGCTGACTAGCTCCAAACTTGAGCATTAACGCTCCATAATTGTGCAATTAGCGCTACCTAGCTCCATACCTGGGCTCGCCGTGCTCATAAGCTCCGCACCTGGGCAGTTTAGCCCCGTGCCTAAGCATTTGGCACCACCTAGCCTCGTACGAGAGCTCGCCGTGCCCGTTAGCCCTGCACTTGGGCACTTAGCGCTGCCTAGCTCTGAACTTGAGCAATTACGCTCTGTAAATGAGCCTTCAGCGCCACCTAGCTCTGACCCTGAGCTCGCCGCGCTTATTAGTGCCGTTCCTGAGCTTGCCGTGCAAGTAAGCCACGCACTTGGGCACTTAGAGCCACCTAACTCTGAACTTGAGCTATCACGCTCTGTAAATGAGCATTCACATTCCGCCTAGCCTTGTACGAGAGCTTGCCACGCCCGTTAGCCCCGTATTCAGGCCTTTAACGCCACCCAGCGCCGCAACTGAGCATGCTGTGGCAATCCCTATGTCACCTCCATTGCTGCCGCGGCCGTGTTCTCTCATCCGCACGGCCAGATGTCTCACGCCGACCTTCTTTGCAAATCTCGTTGGGCTAAGCTTCGCCCCGAGCCACCAGCACCGAGCTCCGCCCCTGAGCCGCCAGCGCCGAGCTCCGCCCCTGAGCAGGTCGGCTGGGGCCCCAAGCCCCTACCAAGCCTCGTATTTGGTTTGTCCAGCCCCGCTTTCCCCTTCAGCCCCTATTTCAGGGCTATTCCGGCCTACTGGCTCCTTCCTGTGCACCATACGCTCAACCCTTAGTGGGTGAGACAGGATAGGGGAGATCCTTGTTGCGCTTAGGGGCGTCGGTACTGTCAGGGGTCACTCTCTGGCCGCTAATGGCCAGTGGTCGTCACTCTTTGGTGGCGTGAGCAGCAGCCAAAGTCATGAAAGACAGCGCCAAACATCACCAGCAGCAGCAAAAAGCACCTGTTGTCAAAAAATCAAGCTCACTAAAAGTCCATCTCCATAGCAACTGGGATTCAAGTCTACTGGAGAGGAGTCCAGTAAGGGGATCATCCTTCCATGCTGCAATAGCAACCACTACCCAGCCCTGAGATGGGCAGATTTCCAGTCTTAAGGCATGCTTGTACACTTATATTTTTTACCAGGGATAGGCAGTGGAGCCTCTATGAAACAAGCAGTTAAAAACTTGGATAGATGGACACCAAAAATGTCCAGGGGTAGATGTCCCGAAGTAGAACCACAAATACAAATGTCCCAAAATAGCCACAGGTCTTTACAAAGCTGAAACTCATGGCAGAACTGGCATTTGGATACGTCTAGCTGCAAAGGTCAATGCCTGAAAATGATTAACTTTGTGTACAGCAACAACAATGAACAAAGGTCAAATGTAGAGAAACTTCATCACAAAGATACAAAATATTTATTTAAATTTGTCTTGCAAACCTGCCTTAGGCTCAAAATGTTAAAGTGTTCAAGTGTTGTATATGTAACTACTGCTGTAATGTAACTGTAAATAAGAACTGTTTAAACCAAGACAGAATTCAGCTTTTCCAGTCCACTTCTGGATGCAATCTGCAAACTGCATGGACTGTATTAGTTTTATATGTTACTTGTTTTCAGAGCCAAAATATCAAATGTCAAAAGAGTTACACTTACTCTCCGTTTTTGTTGAGTGTACCCGCCCAACCGGGCATGAATCCTGGCTCTCTGGTGAACCACAACACCACCAATATCACAAAGATAACGAGCACTGAGCCTTCTGCAAAACTTATCCTGCCCAGCTTCTTATATTCCAACTTCATCACATTGTAAGCCTCTGGGTCACTTTCATTCCTTGATCCACAGCCAAACGATTTCTTAAGGCTGAAGAGGATAAAATGTTAGATATATAAAATGTTAAAATATATATATATATATATATATATATATATATATATATATACACAGTGCCTAGCAAAAGTATTCGGCCCCCTTGAGCTTTTCAACCTTTTGCCATGCGACTCACCCAACTCCAACCAGCCCCGCCCCCTCTTCCCTTCTCCCCCGCCCCCGCGCGCCCCACACCGCGCGCGGCGCTCGCGCGCCCCCGATCCACCTCCACACCACCCCCTCGCCCACACGCCCACTCCCTCTCCGCCAAAGACCCCCCACACCTCCCCCCCCGCCCCACACAACACCCCCACACCCAAACGATTCTTAAGGCTGAAGAGCGATAAATGTTAGATTATAAAAAATGTTAGAATATATATATATATAATATATATATATATATATATAATATATATATATATACAGTGCCTAGCAAAACGTATTCGGCCCCCCTTGAGCTTTTCAACCTTTTGCCACATTTCAGGCTTCAAACCCATAAAGATATGAAAATTGTCAATTTTTTCTGAAGAATCAACAACAAGTGGGACACAATCGTGAAATGGAACGAAATTTATTGGATATTTTTAAACGTTTTTAGAAATAAAAACAACTGAAAAGTGGGGCGTGCAAAAATTATGCGGCCCCTTTACTTTCAGTGCAGCAAACTCACTCCAGAAGTTCAGTGAGGATCTCTGAATGATCCAATGTTGACCTAAATGACTGATGATGATTAAATAGAATCCACCTGTGTGTAATCAAGTCTCCGTATCAATGCACATGCTCTGTGATAGTCTCAGAGTTCTATTTAAGTGCAGAGATCATCATGAAGACAAAGGAACACACCAGGCAGGTCCGAGATACTGTTGTGGAGAAGTTTAAAGCCGGATTTGGATACAAAAAGGTTTCCCAAGCTTTAAACATCTCAAGGAGCACTGTGCAAGTGATCATATTGAAATGGAAGGAGTATCAGACCACTGCAAATCTACCAAGACCCGGCCCGTCCCTCTAAACTTTCAGCTCAAACAAGGAGAGAGGACGATCAGAGATGCAGCCAAGAGGCCCATGAAAACACTCTGGATGAACTGCAGAGATCTACAGCTGAGGTGGGAGACTCTGTCCATAGGACAACAATCAGTCGTACACTGCACAAATCTGGCCTTTAGGAAGAGTGGCAAGAAGAAAGCCATTTCTCAAAGATATCCATAAAAAGTCTCATTTAAAGTTTGCACAAGCCCACCTGGGAGACACACCAAAACATGTGGTGCTCTGGTCAGATGAAACCAAAATCGAACTTTTTGGCCCAAATGCAAAAACGTTATGTTTGGCATAAAAGCAACACAGCTCATGACCCTGAACACACCATCCCCACTGTCAAACATGGTGGTGGCAGCATCATGGTTTGGGCCTGCTTTTCTTCAGCAGGACAGGGAAGATGGTTTTAAAATTGATGGGAAGATGGATGGAGCCAAATACAGGACCATTCTGGAAAGAAAACCCTGTTGGAGTTTGCAAAAGACCTGAGACTGGGACGGAGATTTATCTTCCAACAAGACAATGATCCCAAAACATAAAGCAAAATCTACAATGGAATGGTTCACAAATAAACGTATCCAGGTGTTAGAATGGCCAAGTCAAAGTCCCAGACCTGAATCCACTTGAGAATCTGTGGAAAGAGCTGACACAACTGCTGTTCACAAACGCTCTCCATCCAACCTCACTGAGCTCGAGCTGTTTTGCAAGGAAGAATGGGCAAAAATTTCAGTGTCTCGATGTGCAAAAACTGATAGAGACATACCCCAAGCGACTTGCAGCTGTAATCGCAGCAAAAGGTGGCGCTACAAAGTAAAGGGGCCGAATAATTTTGCACGCCCCACTTTTCAGTTTTTTATTTCTAAAAAAGTTTAAAATATCCAATAAATTTCGTTCCACTTCACAATTGTGTCCCACTTGTTGTTGATTCTTCACAAAAAATTACAATTTCATATCTTTATGTTTAAAGCCTGAAATTTGGCAAGGTTGAAAAGTTCAAGGGGACCGAATACTTTTGCAAGGCACTGTATATGTATATATATACAGTGGGGCAAAAAAATATTTAGTCAGCCACTGATTGTCCTACTTAGAAAGATGAGAGAGGTCTGTAATTTTCATCATAGGTACACTTCAACTATGACAGACAAAATGAGAAAAAAAATTCAGGAAATCACATTGTAGGATTTTTAATTAATTTAATTGTAAATTATGGTGGAAAATAAGTATTTGGTCAATAACAAAAATTCAACTCAATACTTTGTAACGTAACCTTTGTTGGCAATGACAGAGGTCAAACGTTTCCTGTAAGTTCACCAGGTATGCACACACTGTAGCTGGTATTTTGGCCCATTTCTGCATGCAGATCTCCTCTAGAGCAGTGTTGTTTTGGGGCAACACAGACTTTCAACTCCCTCCACAAATTTTGTATGGGGTTGAGGTCTGGAGACTGGCTAGGCTACTCCAGGACCTTGAAATGCTTTTTACGGAGCCACTCCTTCGTTGCCCAAGCAGTGTGATTGGGATTATTGTTATGCTGGAAGACCCAGTCACGTTCCATCTTCAATTCTCTCATTGATGGAAGGAGGTTTTGGCTTAAACTTTTACGATATTTGGCCCCGTTCATTCTTCCCTTAACATGTATCAATCGTTCTGTCCCCTTCGCAGAAAAACAGCCCCAAAGCATGATGTTTCCACCCCCATGCTTCACAGTTAGGAATGGTGTTCTTGGGATGCGACTCAGAATTGAAACAAAACTAGTTGAGTTTTAACAAAAAGTTCTATTTTGGTTTCATCTGACCACATGATATTCTCCCAATCCTCTTCTGGATCATCCATATGCTCTCTGGCAAACTTCAGATGGGCCTGGACATGCACTGGCTTAAGCAGGGGGACACGCCTGGCACTGCAGGATCTGAGTCTCTCTCTGCGTAGTGTGTTACTGACGGTAGCCTTTGTTACTTTGGTCCCAGCTCTCTGCAGGTCATTCATCAGGTCCCTCCGTGTAGTTCTGGGAGTTTTGCTCACCGTTCTCATGATCATTTTGACCCCATGCGATGAGATCTTGCGTGGGACCCCAGATCAAGGGAAATTATCAATGGTCTTGTATGTCTTCCATTTTCTTACATTTGCTCCCACAGTTGATTTATACACACCAACCTGCTTGCCTATTGTAGATTCACTCTTCCCAGCCTGGTGCAAGTCTACAATTATCGTCCTGGTGTCCTTCCACAGCTCTTTGGTCTTGAGTTTGGAGTCTGACTGTTTGAGGGTGTGGACAGGTGTCTTTTATACAGATAACGAGGTCAAACAGGTGCCATTAATACAGGTAACTAGTGGAGAACAGAAGAGCTTCCTAAAGAAGAAGTTACAGGTCTGTGAGAGTTAAATCTTGCTTGTTTGTGGGTGACCAAATACTTATTTTCCACCATGATTTACAATAATATTTTTTAAATCCTGCAATGTGATTTCCTGGATTTTTTTTCTCTCATTTTGTCTCTTATAGTTGAAGTGTACCTATGATGAAAATTACATACCTCTCTCATCTTTCCAAGTAAGAGGACTTATATATAACTATAGTTATATTGTTTTATATATATATTATATATATTTTTTTTTTATTTGATAAGAGTGTGACTCACTTCCAGCCCAAATACATGAACTGCAGCCACAGATAAGAGAGGATAAGCATCAGCAGCATGTTGGGAAAAGAAAAGCCAAACCAGGAGGCAAAGTTGATTACACCAGGGTTATCTGGGAAGATGCTATAAATTTGACAATTTGGTTAGAATGCAATTCGAGACAGACTTATACAAACAATGAGAGCTATAATTAGCTTGAAATGGCTTACCTGTTCATCTGGCCCTGAAGGATGAGGTTTGGTGTGGTGCCTGTAAGGGTAGCAGTTCCTCCAATGCTGGCAGAATAGCACACACACAGGCTCATTCCTTTATTTAGCCAGAGATACTTCTGCTCTCTGGCTTTGTTTTTACACTCCATGTCTGTATCTGTTTTGTGCTCTGAGATCTCATCTGTTAGAATCCATCAAAAATTGGAACATTGTTTGTCTTTATTCAGTCAAAGGTTTGTGGACACACCAAAATTGCATTCAAAATATGCTACCCCCCAAACCCTTTACGGACCCTTTACTGTTCGCTGATGATGGACAATAAGGCATTCCAGTTCACCTCAAAATTGTTATGTGTAAGGCCAGAGCTCTGTGTCAGCCAAGTTCTTAACCATATCTGTCAAACCATTTCCTTATATACTTTGTTTTGATTGGCCGGTTGATGAACTGACTTTTAATTGTTAAACTAAACCAGTGTTAAATACACTTAGATACACAGATATGAAATACGCTTGGGGTAAAGTCCATATTGAATATTGGAACATGTCAAATTAATTTCAGTCAGGCCCTGAAACTGACAACTGCCCATTTGTCAGATGTAGGCAAAATTAAAGTCACAAATAATTCTGATATGTACAGTATATTCTGTATTATATTCTGCTATGTAAACAGAAATTGCTGCTTATTGAAGCAAATTTGCACATTTCCTTTCCAAGCTTGACTGTCAAGCCAGGATTTATCTATGGAATATGGCACAAAGTCAATCTCAAGCCATGATCTCATAAAACATGAAGAATATACTAATTCATTTACTTAGATCTTTTTCCAAAGGAGGTTTGGTTTTGGTGTCTTCAGTCAGTTCAAAAACCATATTGTCTTTGCCCTCCCTCTGTTCTCTGTTGTCTCTCTCAGACTCTGCCCTGCTGAGCTGCTCCAGCACAGCCTGAGCTATGGGCAGCATCATAGCTGTGGTCGCTGTGTTACTGATCCACATTGAGAGAAAAGCTGTAACACTCATGAAGCCTAACATCAACCTGGAGGAAAATGGAGGAACACAAGGAAATGATAAGGAGAGATTGAATATATTTTAAATGATATATAACCACTTAAGTAATCTAATAAATACGTGACCAACATGAAATCACATTATTCTACAAAAAAAGAAAAAAAGGCAAGAATCTATGGTTTTATATACTCCCTGACTTATGATGATCAAAACATTTTTCACAAATTATTGTTTGAAAGTTCCTAGACACTCTGATCAACTTTAAAAAGTAAAATATATATGGAAAATTGCTCAGTTACACTTTTCTAGGCATTTCCAGGGGAACACATAATTGTGGCACATGTCCTTTTGTTAAAAGTAAGTATTTCTTGATGAGATATTTTTTTTCTCAGGCTAAATTTATTTCAATTAAATGTTGGATTTTTCTCATTTTCCCAGTGTGGGACACCAAAATTTTGAATATCATATTACTCTTTTTCTACGTTTGCAAAGGGTGCCAATAATTATAGAGCGGCCTGTGTGTCAAAGAGTGTTCTCTGGATGTTCTCTCACAAAGCAGGTCGAACTCCCACTATCAGCAGGACCCTCAATGCGATGCGCTTGTGCAAGTTCCAGTGTTCCACTGCTATAGCCATCAACAACCCACCAATAAATAGCATGTTGGAGTCTTTCAAGTACAGCACACACACCTGCAACATACATAGTGACCGACTATGATAGAGCTCTTCTGCACGCTCACCTACAACAAAATTAATAACTGATACAAGTACAGCATTTACATCTACAGCAAAAATAATAATTGACTGTGTTGGAGTCTGTCAAGTACAACATGTATGCCTACAACAACAACACAAACAAACTGTATATATTGACATCATTCATGTATAGCCCTCACATTCAGAACAAACATAATAACAGAATGTGTTAGAGTCCTTCAGGACACACAACAAACTTACTAACTGTTTATGTCTTTCAAGCATGACTCATAGAAACCTACAGTCCTGCCCTGCTAATAAAGAGCAAAAACCAGCATTTGTTGTTTTAGACACTAGCATGATGGTCAACCATCTTTAGAGTTAGAGTTCACCAGCTACACCATCACCAGACAAGCACTAAGCAGTAAACTAACTTGGATCAATATGGAACATGGAACTTGCTAATTGATCTTGCTAATTAACCATCTTACCAGCATTCAAAACATCAACATATGCTGGTCTTGCTCTTTTGTTAGCAGGGTTAACTGACAAAAATTCTGTGTCTGTGTTAGACTTGTTCCTAGATCTGAGTTACTAACAAAATTTAAATACCTAACTAGTCACTATCATAAGACAGTAGCATTCATTTAGCAGCAGGCTAGCCTACAGCTATCAAACTGCAGCTTATTTAGATTGGTAATTGTATAGCTACTGTTCATGCTAACTCATAGTTAATAACAACAGATTATCTATATTAAATCAGTGCAGCATATACTTGAATTTAAAAATTAATCAATTTAACAATGTTGCCTTTAATTGCATTACCCATGCCAGTTAGCTAAGTAAGTTCAGAAATTTGAAAATTGATCATTTAATTGTCAAAAACAAATCTGCCTACTATACATTGTCCTCCTTTATTATTTAGCCAAGTAAGCAGCATGCAAAATTCACTCATTACTCATTAAACATGGCGAAAAATCTTAAAGGGTAACCATTTATCACTGATTACTCATTACTTATGGCTAAATAACCTAGAGGGTAAATGTTCATCACTCATTACCTTTTCAGATTCCATAACGCCCATCATAGGGAAAAGGATGACTGGCAGCAGGGCAGTTACAGCCAGTGGCAGGCACTCTGTACACCAGTACAATGCCATCAAAATAATGACATAACCACATTTTGCCTCCTGAAAAAACAGAAACACAGGATAAAATCTGTTAAGTTTAAAATTCTGTAATTGATAGTGCTCTAAAGATATAACAACAATAAAGGTTTATGTACACTATAGATACACAATGCATTTGGCAAGTCTTCAGAGCCTTTCACTTTTTTCACATTTTGTTATGTTGAGGCCTTGTGCTAAAATAAAAAAATAAAAAAAAGTTCCCCCCCATCAATATACACTCAATACCCAAGAGTGAGCATAGTTGTAGACGTTTGTAAAAAAAAAAAGAATTTTGAAAAGAAAAAACTGAAATTTTGCATGTACATAAGTATTCAGACCCTTTGCTATGACACTTGAAATTTTGCTCTGAGGCCTCCCATTTCTCTTGATCATCTTTGAGATGTTTCTGCACCTTGTTATCAGAGCAAAACCCAAGCCATGAGGAGGAAAGAACTGCCTGTAGAGCTCAGAGACTGGATTTTGTGGAGGCACAGATCTAAAGAAGTTTATAAACATTGTTTTTTGTGCAGTGGCCCCCATAAATTTTACATGGAAGCAGTTTGGAACAACCTGCCCGCCACAAAAAACTGTAATTAGAAGAGAAAATCCTTGGTAAGAGAACCCAGGAAAGCTGTCCAATAACCCTATGGTCACTCTGGCTGAGCCCCAAAGATCGAGTGTAAAAATTGAAGAAACTTCCAGAAGGTCAACCATCACTTCAGCACAATCTGGGCTTTATGGCAGAATGGCCAGACAGAAGCCTCTCCTCAGTAAAACACACACAAAAGCCCACCTGGAGTTGAAAAAAAAGCACCTAAAGGACTCTCAGACTGTGAGAAACAAGATTCTCTGATCTTTTGAAAATAAGATTAAACTCAATTCAATTCGTCATTTCTGGAAGAGTCTGGTGAAGAAACCACCCACTGCTCATCACCTGCACAATACCATCATAGAGTGAAGCATGATGGTGGCAGCATCATGCTGTGAGGGTGTTTTTCAGCGGCTGGGACAAGGAGACTGGTCAGGGTTGAGGTTAAGATGAATAGAGCAAAGTACAGGATCGTATTGTCTGAAATAATTTGTGGTTTTGTTTTAAATAAATTTGTCTTTTAACTCCATAAACAGCACGTCACCTCAACAGGCAATCAACACTGCTGATCCACGAGCAGAGGCAGGAGTTAGAGTTTAAGCACGGAAGTGATTACATGACTAGAGACTAGGGCTAGGACTACAGACTGTTCTAACTCTGTTGATGTGTTTAGAGACTTTTTTGTGTAAGTAACTCGTGTTTGACTTTCTGCTAATTATTTGTAATTATTAAGCTGTAAATGGCGTTCATAAGTGTATGTGATCTATTTTAAATACTTTTTTGTTTAGCCCCCAACAACCAGTTCTTTCTAGCCTATAACAAGTCTAATCTTGCCCCCCCATTATCTCGCCAAACTCATCTCTTGACCCTGCTCACTCTGCTAATGCTTTTCTGCTAATTGTTATTGCTCCAATGATGTGTTATCTCATTGTCATCTCATTGTCAGTGTTTTAGTACATGTTTATGTACATTGTAAATGTGATTGTACACATAATGTCAGATTCAGGTATGAATGGCACTACCTTTGCCTGTTTTTTTGTAAACTTGTTAAGTGGCCAAACTTACCTTTTGCCAAAATTTGCCTTGAAACAGAGAGAGGTGACGAGATGACGAGGTAAGACATACACTGGTTCACATTCACTCACATTCATCTTCCCTATTGTTCGCAATACTGTCTATCAATGCATTTTTGGCTTCCATCACAGAAAAGTATCAGGTCCAACATACTATCCTCCTAAGTGATATGGCTTTCCCCTACATACGGTTGTAACAGTCTATTACCCTATGTTCTATAATTATTTAGAATTGTGCTAAATTAAAAATGCTGTAGCATTATGAATGCTGTGTAAATGTTAGCGTCCCATTTGTGCTTTCAGTAACATCTCTGACACATTTCCATATTGTTTGCACACAGTTTTCTTGTGACAATACCTTTTGTATTTATATTACAAAAGCATAAAAAGACTTTGTGACTATGGTTATGTCTGGTCGGTGTTTCACAGAACGTACTGTGGTCGCTAAATGGCACATATCTGTATATATATGCTTACATATGTATATTCTGTCTAGATTATATTTCACGTGATTTGTATATACATTTTCACATTGTACTCTACCACTTCAGTTTGTTGTTATAAAGTGTATACAATTAAAATGTAGATGTTAAGCAACAGGGTTTAAGGTGTTTTATTCAGTACACAAAACCTTAAGTTATTAAATGACATATATTCTCATTGTCAATTAACCATCAAAGCTTCACAGGACAATTTTCTAAATATTATTTTAGAATATTATTCTTTATACTCAGTTTTCGGTATATAGCACTGTTCAACTTTTTCATTTTAATAGCTTCCTGCAAATATATTGCATAATTAGTATATTTAATAAGAATCAAAACTTATCAACTTATCTTGATCACAGATTCCATATTGTGAGCAGTAGCATAGACATTGTAGACAAAAAAGTACAGAGTAATACATGTTACACATTTAACATACACCTACTGTCCCAAATCCTCAGCATCTTACCGAAGTAGGAATAATCACTGGCAGTGGAAGTATGAGCAATGGGGTGATGAATATGAGCAAGTAGTTACGGTAGCTCCAAAGGCATTTCCCAGTTTCCTTCAAGTATAGTTTAAATGAACTGCTGCTCTCTTGGTCAGGCATTTTGCTTGGTAGGGGATGATGTGTGATGTGAGTGGAAAAGCAAGAGACAGTACATAATGAATTTTGTGGTAATAAGCCTTATCATACATAGGGTATTAAACATTAACCTTAAAGAAAAAGGGGGCGGAGATTTTATGCACAACATAGTGAACACAGAGAAAACAGGGAGAACAATGAATGCAGAGTAAATTTAGATAAGCAGAGGTAAAATTACTGAAAATGAAACGAAAATAATTGCCGAACATGTAAGAATAGTTACATTTGTCCTATTGTAGTTCATATACCTCATACACATCCATGTACACGTCTGGTCTTTGTTTACAGTCCATATCATAAACACATCACTTTTTACCTTAAGAGAAACCTTGTAACATCTGATAAGTGGTAACTTCAGTGGATGTAGTTAGATAACGTTCATTTCTTGAAACAGTTCCATCTATTAAGTGTCACTGTAGTTCAGTTATTGAATAACCTGCGCCATAACTTTTTTACAATAAGAAAAAAAAATGTCAGGTCTGGCGGAATCAGGAACCAAAGGGGCACATTTTTATTCTTACTTGCATTTGCATACAAAAGTGATCAATGATATTTGCGATAGTTAAATATGAAGATATTTCATATTCAGTAAATCCTAATTAATTACTGCATGTAGGAAGGAGAGCCACTGTGCAGTCCACATATAATCTACCATAAGTAACATTTGTGTGGGATTTGCATTTTGAGTTAAATATGGCCTGCCAGTTACAGTTCTTGCTGTGTACTAGCAGTCAGATTTATTTGAAGTCAGTCCCATTATTCCATGGTGGTATGTGGGCCATGGAAAAAGGCAAGTGTGACCCAGAACTGGGCCATTTGCTATCAGGGGAGCCTTAACCACTGAGACACTGTGAGACAAAGTTAGCCACTATTAGCCACTGTACAATCCCATCCATCTGTGTAGATCTGCAGAAAACAACAATGGTCAAAGTAACAGTCAAGTTCACTGGGCCTCAATCATGAAATGTGTTGTTAATTGTTCATAAAAAAACAGCTTTTTTGTACATGTCGGGATTCATGGAAAATCTTTGTAGTCCCAAAATGGTTAGTACTATGACTACAAATCTTACACATGGTCCTGAGCACGCGTAAACTGTTTAGTAATGTCCAAAAGACAAAAACAAAGTGGTCATTAGACATAATCACACTTGAATTAAAGTATGACTAAATAATAATTATTCTAATTATTCTAATTCCTATAACATCTAAAACAATAAAAGTAAACAAAATTCCACCTAATTAAACCATACTAGCTCTGTATCAGAACAGGTCAACTCAGTAGAGAGGTCTGCCTGAGCCGCTTGGCTCCGTATCTGAGCCCGCCACGCCCTTTAATTTTCGTTACCCGAGCATGTTGGCTCCCCCTACCTGAATTTGTTAGTTCCGTGTTTCAACCAATAGCGCTGCCTGGTTCCGTATCCGAGCCCACTGCGCCCTTAGTTTTGTACCGAAGCATGTTGGCTTTGTACCTGAATTTGTTAGTTCCGTGTTTTGAACCATTAGCGCTGCCTGGTTCCGTATTCGAGCATGCTGCATCCCTTTAGAAATGTTCTATATGTCTGCATAATATATGACCTAAAACATCATCAGATTTTTCACACAAGTCCTAAAAGTAGATAAAGAGAATCCCAGTTAAACAAATGAGACAAAAATAGTATACTTGGTCATTTATTTATTGAGGAAAAAATGATCCAATATTACATATTAGAGAGTGGTAAAAAGTATGTGAACCTCTAGGATTAGCAGGTAATTTTTGAAGGTGAAATTAAAAAATCAGGTGTTTTCAATCAATGGGATGACAATCAGGTGAGTGTGATAGATCCCTGTTCTTTAAATAAAACAAAGTCTGCTCTTCACAACACAAGTTTGGTGGAAGTGGTATCATGCACGAACAAAGGACATTTCTGAGGACCTCAGAAAAAGAGTTTGTTGAAGTTTGGACTCCACCAACCACCAATCCACAGTCAGACAGATTGTGTACAAATGGAGGAAATTCAAAACCATTGTGGTACCCTCCCCAGGGTGGTCGACCAACAAAGATCACTCCAAGCAAGCAGGCATGTAATAGTTGGCGAGGTCACACAAAGGAACCCCCCCAGAGTAACTTCTAAACAACTGAAGGCCTCTCTCTCACCATTGGCTAATGATAATGTTCATGAGTCCACCATCAGAAGAACAGTGAAAACAGCAATGGTGTGCATGGCAGGGTTGCAAGGAGAAAACCCACTGTTCTCCAAAAAGGAACATTGCTGCTCGTCTGCAGTTTGCTAAAGCCAGAAGGCTATTGGAAGAATGTTTTGTGGAACAGATGAGACCAAAAACAGAAACTTTTTTTGGTGGTTAAAAGAAAGCGTTATGTTTGGAGAAAGGGAAACACTGCGCTTCCAGCATAAGAAACCTTATCCCATCTGTAAAACGATGGTGGTGGTAGTATCATGGTTTTTGGGCCTGTTTTGCTGCATCTGGGCCAGGACAGCTTGCCATCATTGATGGAACAATGAATTCTGAATTATATCAGAGAATTCGAAAGGAAAATGTCAGGACATCTGTAAGTGCAACTGAATGACTGGACAAGCCGGTGTGCAGGACATGACTGATCAACAGTTACAGGAAAACTTTTAGATGCAGTTATTGCTGCACAGGGGGGTCACACCAGATACTGAAAGGAAAGGTTCACATACTTTTGCCCCACTCACTAATATGTAATATTGGATACTTTCCTCAATAAATAAATGACAAGTTTATATATTTTTGTCTCATTTGTTTAACTGGGTTCTCTTTGTCTACTTTTAGGACTTGTGTGAAAATCTGATGACGTTTTAGGTCATATTTATGCAGAAATATAGAAAATTCTAAAGAGTTCACAAACTGTCAAGCACCACTGCAAACAACTTTTGTTTGCCTCCTATATTGTTGTTGTGTTTTACACCAAATGCAGCATTTTTGGAAATGTTCTTGTGTTATGCCTTTATGTTGCGCGTTTTCCTTAATGTCCCTTTCTTGTGTTTTGCTGACTTCTGACTAATGCTATTGTGTTCTCGACATTTGTTTGCTTTGTAAATACGGTTGTGATGTGACTCTATGGGCCACTGTAGGATTATATTATGAATTTTCATGCAAATGTCAAACGGTCAAAATAAGGCTATGTTGATTCCAGTAGTTATGTAATTCAGAGCATTTTAGTTTGAATTTACCATCAGATTTAGGTCCAGCTGAAGATCACTGTCACTACCATCAATAATACCTGACAAGAGCTTTCATTAATCCTGCTGCTGATTCATTTGAGTGTACATATGTGTAAGTGAAATGTTTGTCAAGGCATCCTTATCTTTTACATTCACATGTGATTATAGTAGACTGTGAGCAATCATTTCAGGTTTAATAATGTCCCTCTGTAATCTGTTCCTTTTAACAAAGCTTATCAGTGGTGTCTGTCTTTGAAGTGTATTACGTTGCCACTCTACCTCTTTTATAACCCTAGTTCATGTGAGGAGCTAAATTGTTTAATTTCATGCTTCTAGTATATCTGACATAAGCAATCAGTAATTATAATGAACATAAAATGAGTGAACAATAAAATGTGCACAAGGACTGGAGGTCAATCCAAGCATCCAAGATGTTATCAAAAGTGGAAAGGAAATTCTTCTAAATAAATTGTTAACCTCATGTTAGTAAAAATAAGCAATAGCCCAAGAACAGAATCCAACCAATTGGATGTGGGTAAATCAATAAAACACACAAGTAAAATGTTTTTTTTTTGTTGTTGTTGTTGTTTTTAAGTGCTGAGTGAAGAGATCTTTAGTCTTTAGTCCCGCTTGAAGACGGCAAGAGACTCAGCCATTCGGACATCCAGTGGAAGTTCATTCCACCACCTGGCTGGTAGGACGGAGAAGAGTCTTAATGCTTGTCTTCCTTTAATCTTGAGGGGAGGATCCAGTCAATCCAAGCTCATGTCTCGAAGGGTACAAGGTATGGAGTGTGGTTTTATTAGAACCATTAGGTAGGATGGTGCATTCTTTAATGGGGAGGGTTAAACAATTAATTTACCACATGTAACAAATTTGTTGTTAGTCTGGGTTACCGGTAATTGCCCTTTATTTTTGCCATTTACTTAACATAAAAAAAATTGTAGAACACGACAGTTTAATTAAAAAACTTCAGAAATAGTCAGTAAATGAATTACATGAACTATCTTCTACTCCTTTCGGCTTCTCCCTTTATCAGGGGTCACCACAGTGAGTTAAACGTTTCCACCTCACCCTGTCCTCCACGTCCTCTACTCTGACCCCAACTCCCTGCATATCTTCATTTACCACAACCAAATAAATCCTCTTTGGTCTTCCTCTCCGTCTCTTGTCTGGAAGCTCCATCCCAACATCCTCCTACCAATATATCCACTATCCCTCCTCTGCACATGTTCCAAACCATCTCAGTCTTCCCTCTATCGAATTTTGTCTCCCAATTTTCCAACCTGTGCTGTCCCTCTGATGATCTCCCATTCCTAACCCTGTCCAACCCGAGACACTCCTAAAGAGAAACCTCAAACATCTTAAGTTCTGCCACCTCCAGCTCTGCTTCCTGTCTCCTTTGTCGAATTACATGAACTATGCACAACAAAAAAACATTTGAAAAATGCATTTAAAAATATTTGCAAAGATGCCTTTAACAAAGTTTTAAAGTATTGCACCTTTGTTACAGGGATATTGAAATTACACTTTCTAGGAGCGCAGACACAGATTGAAACACTGGAAACAACTGGGAGTGCTGCCATTGTTGGGCCTTTATTCTTCAATTGCTACGAGTGTACCTTGTGAAGATTACAGCTGTGGATAAGAACAACTATAAATGCTGTGATGCTGTTTAAATGATCACTAATGTTTTTGAGTATGCGTGTTTAGAGAAAATCAGTTTTCTTCTCACACGCATAGCCAAAAAACATTGGTGAATAAACATTGGTGATAAATATATTAAAAGGTGGTGGACAAGGCGCAACACCTTTGCGTTCAGTAAAACAGATGCAGTCGTTGGAGATTAAGGATGCAGGATATGTCCCACTATTATTGGTCTATCCTGGACTCCAGACTAACCTGTCCATACTAGAGCTTTATATATGGGGGTTCCTGCTCACCGCACAGAAGTGATGCTGATGGGAAAGGGTCTGAAATCTCATACAAAATGTTATTTTTGGCTTATACACACATAGGGTTAACAACTTTACTATATTATTCAACATGCGTTTGATTCACTACACTTCCCGCATTTGAATCCGGGTGTCCTTCGCCCCTTTTCCTTTTACCCCTCCCCCCTGTTATCCCTCTTCCTACTTCACTTTATTTCTTCCTTCCCCCTTTCTTTCTGTTTTTTCCCTCCTTTTTTTCTTCTTTTTCTCTGATGCCCTCTTCTCTCCGCCTTATATCTCGCTTTCTTTGTTTTCTTACGTATTCTTGCCTTCCCTCCGCTTCTTCTCTCTGCATCCTGTCTCCTCCCCACTTCCGTTCTAGCACGTCTCTCCCTTTTTTTCTCTATTTTGCTCTTGCATCTATTCGTTTCATTCTCCCTGGTTCTCTCCGTCGATCTCCTTCCTCCTTCTTTTCAGGTTTTTCTCTCCATACTCAACGTTTTGCTCTTTTTTTCCCTTCTTGCCCCCGTCTTATCCAGATTCAATTTGTTCTCCACCCCATCTCTCCCTTTCTCCCTTCCACTTTCTCGTCCTTCTGTCTTTTCTTCTTACCATTTTTTGGATAAGGTTTGAAACGACTGCCAGGCTATTGGCTACACACCAAGGCATTACAACATTGATAGTGTATCTTTCAGTAGTGTAAAAGGTAGACTTCCACCATCACACGCCTTGTGACAAAGACAGACTGGAGGGATTGGCCATGTTTTTTTTTATTTGATTTGAAACCTTTACTGTTCCAGCACTAGATAGAAGTTTTTCTTGGTTCCAGAAAAAGAAGTCTGTTAAGTACAAGGTAGGAGTTTAGGTCACTTGTTACAAAAAACTATATGTATGTGTGTATGGATCTGCCTTCTAGATATCGGCCAATGAGTGAGCTGTACCTCTTAAGCAAAACACTATCAGATGCAGTAATGGCTCTGACAGGTTCTATTTTACCAATTAACAGAATATTAATTTTTTTTTTGCAACCCTCTTTTAGTGTTTTTTTTCTAGTAGTTTTGTGGAAGCAATTATATAGCATGAGTTCATACTTACTATTCAACCAGCGGCAGGGTTGCCTATTTTGATTAGACTTCCCTTCTGAATGCAGTTCTTTTTTTTTTATCACAGCTGTGCACTTTTAAAAGCAAGCATCCAATATCTAGGGACCAGGTGGTATCTAAAAGATTCTCCAGTCATTTAGTGTTAGATCTGACAGTGATGATCTGTAATACGTATCTGTGGAAATCTGATTTTCCTGAAGGTTTAAGTGGGATTAAATTCCAATAAGCGATAGGTGGTGAAACTTCTAAATGTGCCTTGTGTGGGTGTACCCTGCGCAATGGATTTGGTTATCGCTGGGTTGGTTATCACTTTTGCAACAGTTTAGGCCCTGGCTCCCCGCATGTGCTGAATGGATTCAATAGGAAAAACAATGAATGAATGAATGCAGTAAAATGCGCATTAGAAAATTAGTATGAACCCGTTTTTTTTAATGATATTTACTATATAGAAATAAAAAGTATGTGGACACCAAAAAATAGATTAAGAACACGAGTTTACATGATTTTAGAACATGACTTTGATGTCGGCTTCTTTTGTAAAACAAGAGTGCATTTGTAATTCCAGTACATTTTCAAGGTGTCTGTTGGAGTTGAGATCAAAGTCCAATTCTCTATGGACTTTGCTTAAGGACAACAGGGCAAGAAAGCTGATAAACTGTCTTGATGGAAGCAGAAAGGAGTCATACTGAGTGTCACTGGGGTATCAGTGCAAAACATTCTACTGCCACTGTTTGTCTATGGAGAATCCAGAAATGTATGCCTTATATTATGGATGTGTTACAAGTGACTGTTGCAGAACAAGCAGAGCTCAATAATTAGAAGTCGTGTCCATACACTTTTGTCTACATAATGTATATGTAAAGGCCTTAGACTACAACTTATTTGTAGTTTATGTAAGTCTAAGACATTATTGCTACTGGTGGTATTTTCATAACACAAATGAGTTGAATATACTAACTAACAAAAAAAAGTTGATGTGGTTGAATGAAACTTTATGTGTATGAATGTAATGGTGATATATGTATGTGATTATAGTATTACAGCAAAATGATAAAATTATTTGGAAAAACTGTACAACTGAAAGGAGGGTCTAATGCCGTTAGGCCACACTTGCTGTGCTTGGGTGAGAATTATCCTGCTGAAAAATGCCAGTTGGAAGCCCTGCCATGAGAGGCAAACCGTGGCCGCAGTTGGTGACCCTTGTATCACTACTAGGGGTGACCGACTGTCATATGCAAACAAAGGCGACTGTGTCTTGCTGTCAATGGCAGGACACATATTAGGTGCCGTGAAAACAAATTTTCTTCTGCTAAGCACCTGGATGGTGGACAACAAAACAAAACTTTTGGAGCTACTTGTACTTGTCGGTGGATCAAACAATCCTCTCTACTGCTGGTCTGTCTGGACCAGTTCTTCATGGAACCACTGCTATTAACACCTCCTAAAAGCTAGATCAGAATGCCGTAGATGGCAAGTAAGTTGTTGATATATCAATCCTGCTTCTCTCAGTCCAATGATGTGTCCCTCTCAAAGTCTGTCAACTGGTCAAAATGTATTTTAGTGCATCGTAGAGGCATGTCAACTATGTCTCACGAAGAGATACTCTACACAAAAGTAGCCTCTGAGAGCCTTTTTATAGAGCAGCGGGGAAGCACTTTTACGCTCTCTAGTGGCAATACCCAGTTTCTAATCAAACCACACATGTAATCATTTACATATCTGCCTGACACATAACCGCATGAAGATTTTTGCAGCAGTCTGACATTTCTATCTGAGTGTGTTATATTTTTAGTCAGTGAGTGTAAATTTCACTAATGCCAAGCATACTAAAATATTTTTTTGACTGGTTCATGTCCCAGTTGTCATCAGTCACCTGCTGATCATGTTCACATGTTCTGTGGACTTTTTGGTCAATTGTATTTGACACGCTTCGCCTGCCCTCAGCATCTTTTAGCCAAATACACTCTCTTATTACTTTATTAGCTAGACACACCATTCAACTTAAATGGAAACTTGCATCCCAGCAATCTACAATTGGTGGACACAGAACATCTTGGGCTATATCATGCTAGAAACTGCACTCCTTTAAGTCAGGGTCACTCCAGTTCTTTCAATATTTATTGAAATATTGACATATTCCTCTATATTTATTTTTCTTGATGGACATGACCTTATCTCCCTTTCAACAGAGTCATCTCTTCCCTGCACTGCATAAATTTGGTGTACAATATACATTCCACATTGGTTATGAAGGGTGGGTTAAGGGGAGAGTAGGATCTGGCAATGTTTCATGTTATATCTTTCAACCCTCATTGTTACACTGTTTGTCATTCATTGTCGTCCCTTTAACTCTTCCCTTACTAAACCATTCTACTACTACTACCATTCACAAAAAGAATGGTTACTAAACAAAAGTTACACAACCCAATAGTGTTTGTAATACTCGAGTCCATAAACGAGTGGTCTTGGTCTCATCTAGGTCTCAACCTCACTTGGACTCAGTCTTGTCTCGAGGTAAGGTGGACTCAGAAATTGTTGTCAAGACCAGCCAAGTCCAATGCATCTGTTTGTGGTAACGTCAATTATAAACTGACCTATTTCTCTATCATTATTTGAATATCAAAAATCCATTAGGAACAAATCAGTCTTTTCTCTACATGCCTAAATAAAATCGGCACTCAGATTGGTGAATAGGAAAAAACAAGTCATGCCCTTTTAATTTTCACCCGCTCACTTTACATTGTATAGTTTAGGATAGTTTTTGTTTGTGGGCAGATTGAAATGTTATTGTTATGATTTCACATTTAATAATAAAATGTATAGAATGGATGTTGTTGCTATATTCATTTGACCTTATGTGGTGACTTCTGATTAGGTTTGACAGTAGAAGGGAAACATAATCATCACCATCATTTGCTTCCAGAAGTTACAATGCCTTAGTTTGACTAAGACTATAATATAATAAAATCAGTGTTGACTACAACACTACAATCCACGACAATCAGATCAAACTAAAATTCTAAAGTTAAACTAAAGTTAAATATTTAGTATCTGATGTTAAGGCATTCTGCCTCGTCTTTTACCTACACTGGTTGTGAGTTTAACTTGCAGCTAATTAATGATTACTTCAGTAAAGCACATAAAACAAATATTGTGCTGACTTTTGAAGCGATCAATACTCTGAATACCTCACTGTCCTTGGCTATTAGAAAGCTCAATCCCCGAACACACAGTACCATTTCAGACACCATTCATGATCTTGTCAACATGAAAATAGTGATTTTGCTTTTGCTTGCAGTGGCAACTGCTTTTGCTGCAGAAGGTAAGTGGTTTTAGTATGTTTAATCTTAAAGATTCAGTTGCTTAAGAATTAGATTGGGTTTAAATGCTATTCAGCTGTCCAAAATCCTACAGTTCAGTGCAGCTTTATCTTAGCTTCATCTCTATTCATTTTTATCAAAAGCATAATAAATGTAAGTGTTTTTAACCCAACCACGTGCCACAATTAGTTACATGCCTAGAGATTGTCATTAACAAAATGTTTAAATATGGGCTAGCTCTTTTCTTGACATTGTTCAGATGGAGGGTTCTGTTTCTTGCATTCATGTAGATAGCTTTAAGACTCCTCAGGAGTGGGATGCAGCTTAATAATTAGTCAAGGAAAGATTGCAGCATTGTTAATTAGAATTTATTTATTATAATATTCATTTTTTAGTTTCATTGTTTTTTTTGTTGTTGTTGCAGAGAGAGATCTGTGGTAGAAATGTTTTTTTTTGGGGGGGGCGCTATTGAGTAAATAGGAATGGGTATTGGGAGGTATGATTTTAAATATGTACATTGACATGCTTAACCTATTTTTGTACAATATTGTTGGAAAATTGTTTTATAATACAGTGGGGCAAAAAAGTATTTAGTCAGCCACTGATTGTGCAAGTTCTCCTACTTAGAAAGATGAGAGAGGTCTGTAATTTTCATCATAGGTACACTTCAACTATGAGAGATAAAATGAGAAGAAAAAAAAATCCAGGAAATCACATTGTAGGATTTTTAAAGAATTTAATTGTAAATCATGGTGGAAAATAAGTATTTGGTCAATAAATCTGGTTCAATACTTTGTAACATAACCTTTGTTGGCAATGACAGAGGTCAAACGTTTCCTGTAAGTCTTCACCAGGTTTGCACACACTGTAGCTGGTATTTTGGCCCATTCCTCCATGCAGATCTCCTCTAGAGCAGTGATGTTATGGGGCAACACGGACTTTCAACTCCCTCCAGACATTTTCTATGGGGTTGAGGTCTGGAGACTGGCTAGAACCATGAAATACTTTTTACGGAGCCACTCCTTCATTGCCCAAGCGGTTTGGGATCATTGTCATGCTGGAAAACCCAGCCATGTTCCATCTTCAATGCTCTTACTGATGGATGGAATTTTGTTCTTAAAATCTCACAATATTTGTCTCCGTTCATTCTTCCCTTAACACGGATCAGTCGTGCTGTCCCCTTTGCAGAAAAACAGCCCCAAAGCTTGATGTTTCCACTCCCATGCTTCACAGTAGGTATGGTCTTCTTGGGATGTGACTCAGCATCCTTTTTCCTCCAGTTGAGTTATTACCAAAAAGTTCTATTTTGGTTTCATCTGACCACATGATATTCTCCCAATCGTCTTCTGGATCATCCATACGCTCTCTGGCAAACTTCAGACGGGCCTGGACATGAACTGGCTTAAGTAGGGGGACACGCCTGGCACGGCAGGATCTCTCTTGCAAAGAGTCTCTCTTGGCTTCGTGTATTACTGATGGTAGCCTTGTTATTTTGGTCCCAGCTCTCTGCAGGTCATTCATCAGGTCCCTCTGTGTAGTTTTGGAATTTTTGCTTACCGTTTTCATGATGATTTTGACCCCACGGGATGAGATCTTACGTGGAGCCTCCGATTGAGGGAGATTGTCAATGGTCTTGTATGTCTGACAATTGCTTCTATAGTTAATTTATTTACACCAACCTGCTTGCCTATTGTAGATTCACTCTTCCCAGCCTGGTGCAGGCCTACAATTTTCTTAATGGTGTCCTTCAACAGCTCTTTGTTCTTGGCCATGGTTGAGTTTGGAGTCTGACAATTTGAGGCTGTGAACAAGTGTCCTTTATACAGATAACGAGGTCAAACGGGTGCCATTAATACAGGTAACGAGTGGAGGACAGAAGAGCTTCTTAAAAAAGAAGTTACAGGTCTGAGAGAGCCAGAAATCTTGCTTGTTTGTGGTTGAGCAAATACTTATTTTTCCACCATAATTTACAATTAAATTCTTTAAAAATCCTACAATGTGATTTCCTGGATTTTTCTTCTCATTTTATCTCTCATTGTTAAAGTGTACCTATGATAAAAATTACAGATCTCTCTCATCTTTCGAAGTAGGAGAACTTGCACAATCCGTGGCTGACTAAATAGTTTTTTGCCCCACTGTGGATTGTGCAGTGTTCCTGTCTCTTTTCCAATAAATAATTGATCGATTAAAAAAAAAAACGGTTTTAATATAAGGTGACACAGTGACCAAGTAAGTGGTAGCACATACATAAACATTTAGTCTTTTAACCCTCTGTTGTGTGTTTAACCCTCTGCTCTTTTCAACTCAATGTTTAATCCCTGGTGATGGTGATCAAATTCACTGGCTCTCTAAACAACATTTATTTAAAAAAAAAATTGTCACCCACCCCTTTCCTAGTGATTATCACAAAGTTTGTTTCCTTTTAATTCCATTTTCATGGATACAGTCGTATGAAAAAGTTTGGGCACCCCTGATAATTTTCATGATTTTTCTTTATAAATCATTGGTTGTCCAGCTCAGCAATTTCAGGTAAATATCATATAGCAGATGAACACCGTGATATTTGAGAAGTGAAATTAAGTTTATAGGTTTTACAGAAAGTGTGCAGTAATTATTCAAACAAAATTAGGCAGGTGCATAAATTTGGGCACCCTTGTCATTTGAATACCTTTAGCACTAATTATTGGAACACAAAATTTGTTTTGTAAGCTCATTGACCCTTGATCTACATACAAGTGAATCCAACTATGAGAAAGTGTTAAGGTGGCCAATTGGAAGTTTGACTGTATAACATGCAGATATGCTGGTCAGATCTGACTGGAACATGACAGACATTACAAATTTGAGTAAAATATTTAAATTAAACAAGTTATTGTTAATTTAGTGCATTTATATGCATTGTCTGGACAAAGCCACGAGGCTTTGTGGGAGGCAGATGACAGAAACCATAGTTATGATAGAGAAAAATACCAACATTGGCCAATATTTACCAGAACACAACTAAACAGTTAACAAGACTAATAACAAAAGCCTGTATATGACCAGATAATCTGATTCCTTTCCACTGAGCTTTCTACATGTCGTTACAAAAATATTGTAAGGTAATGAACGCAAAAATTGTTTAACTTGTATCACCTTACATAACGTTTTTCTTTTCATGGCAAGTCCTCCTGAAGTTTTCAGGTATATTTCTGAGACATGCACTACTCTCTTCATGCAAGCTGTTGCTGTGATCATGGAGTATATCTGACTCCAAATTCTATATAGTTTTTAGATGTGTGGGGTGAAGAGCCCAACATTCAATTTTAATAGATATCTCCTATTAGTACGTTTCTCTAGTTCAGAAGTTCATAGCGACGTGCAAGCTCAGTGTATATTATATAACGCAATATTACATTACAACTTATTTAAGTTTGTCAGAGGTCGGTTAAAACGTGTCTAGTGTATTAATGCATTAAGTTAGTTCAGAGGTTTTTTATCAACATGCCAGCTAGAATCGTATCAAGATCTAGTCTTTTACATATGGCAGAGGTTGAGCATTAATGTCTAACTATACGGCTTTCAAAAGATCTATTATTACACATACATTTGTCTAAGAAAGGACTACTAGAAGACTAATATAAGGAAAGGGGTAACAGTAAATTTATTATAAAAGACAGATAATAATAATACAAAATACAGAAAGTAAAAACATCACAAATAATATAAACAAGAGATGATGAATCGTGATGGTAATGAGTGTCGTTGTTGTGTGTGTCTTGAGGTGCACAGTCCTGTTTGAGATGGTAATTCAGTTAGTTACCATATGGGTGTTGGTCGGCTGAAACAGTCATTCTTTTCTGTCTGAGGTGAGAGTGGAAGACCCCATGCTGTTTGTGAATGACCGCACCTTTGGTTTGAGTAAATGACACTTCGCAGTCCAGGCAAATGGTGTCATATATGGTCAAAAATGAGTGTCCGTTCTGTGCATTATAGTGCAACCATTGTACAGCGCTGTATGTCTCGCCATCTTGGTCTCCGTGAAATATGGATCTCATAGATACCAAACATAACATACATACACATACATTCTGAAACAAAACAGCATCTGCCACATAATAGTCCAGGCCTTATTTATAGGATAATTGCATTTTTCCTACATGTACACGATCAACTCATTGTAAGAAAGTGGAACCTAAAGAGAAAAGTAGTGGTCAGATGCACACAGTGTATAGCGACTGTAGAAAGTAAATGCCAACATAAAAGCAATGTCAAATCTAGACATTTTAGGTCCCAAAAAGAGGATACACAGTTCTCCAAGGATCACAGTTGGAGAGTGGTAGACGAGTATTTTGGGGCCACCAAATCTCTAAATCTTAATTTTAATACCGCATCAAATTATTTGGAAATTGGGCCATAAGAAAGTGCTTTCTACTAAAATAATTACAAACATATTTCTGTGTATAAATGAGACAAAATAGTGTTTTTTAACAACAAATGGTCACGGTGGTAAAAATATACCTCTACAGAGAATAAACTTATCCTCACTGTTATTTCTGGTGGAGTTTCTGTGATGTTGGGGGCTCCTCCAAAGACCCTGGGGATACATGATATCATGGACAAATTAACCCCAGAGATTTCTCATGAGTGCATCTCCCAGGTAGCTGGATTGTGGTTAAATCTTCCAGCAGGACAGTTATACAACCCCTGGAAAAAAGTATGGAATCACCAGTCTTGGATGAGAACTCAATCAGACATTTCATTCCGTAAAACAAACTCAGATCAAAAACATGATACAATAATAAGGTCATTCCAAAGTGCAACTTGTTGGCTTTCAGGAACACTCAAAGAAATGAAGAGAAAACACTGTGGAAGTCAGTGAATGTTACTTTTATTGACCATGCACAGGGAAAAAAATATGGAATCACTCAATTCTGAGGAAAAAAGTATGGAATCACTCAAATTGGAGGTAGAAAATAAGGACACACCCAGTCAATTTCCTTTCCCTTAATGGACACCTGCCTCAGAGTAGATCTGCTCGTTAGTCTGCAGTTAAAAACACCTGCAGTCATGACACCTTGGAGGGATGCTGGACGAAAGTGGAGTGGCAAGAACCATGGCTCCAACAAGAGAAATGTCTCTTGAAACAAAAGAGAGGATTGTGAAACTTCTTGAAGAAGGTAACTCTTCACGCATGGTTGGTAAAGATGTGGGCTGTTCACAGTCAGCTGTATCCAAGATATGGACTGAATACAAACAGAATGGAATGGTTGTTAAAGCCAAGCGTACTGGTAGACCAAGAAAGACATCATCAAGCGTCAAGACAAACAACTTAAGGCCATTTGTTCATTGAAAACCGAAAAGAAAAAGTACAACTACACAGATGAAGCATAAATGGGAGGAAGCTGGAGCCAATGTATGTGACCGAACCGTTAGAAATCGCCTAAAGGAAATGGGATTTCAATACAGGAAAGCTAAAAGAAAACCCATCACTGACACCTAAACATAAAAGAACAAGACTGCAAATGGGCTAAGGAGAGGCAATCATGGACTGTGGATGACTGGATGAAAGTTTATCTTCAGTGATGAGTCAAGAATCTGCATTGGACAAGGTGATGATGCTGGAACTTTTGTTGGGTGCCGTTCCAGTGAGATTTATGAAGAGGCCCTGCCTGAAGAAAAACAACCAAATTTCCACAGTCCTGATGATATGGGGCTGCATGTCAGCAAAAGGCACTGGGGAGATGACTGTGGTTAATTCTTCTATCGATGCACAAGTTTACATTGAGATTTTTTTGGACAGTTTTCTCATCCCTTCAGTTGAACAGATGTTTTGGAGGGTGATTAAATAATTTTCCAAGATGACAATGCATCGTGCCATAGGGCAAAAACAGTGAAGGCATTCCTGGAGAAAGACAACATTCAGTCGATGTCATGGCCTGCAAATAGTTCCAGATCTCAACCCAATTGAAAACCTGTGGTGGAAATTGAAAAAAATGGTCCACAAGAAGGCTCCGACCTGCAAAGCTGATCTGGCAACTGCTATCAAAGAGAGTTGGCACCAAATGATGCAGAATAATGTTTGTCACTCATCAAGTCCATGCCTCAGAGACTGAAAGCCATTATAAAAGCCAAAGGTGGTGCAACTAAATACTAGTGATGTATTTTGAATGGTCTTTTGTTTATCTGTTTTTCATTAGAGAGATTCAATACTTTTTTCCTCAGAATTGAGTGATTCCATATTTTTTCCCTGTGCTTGGTCAATAAAAGTAACATTCACTTGACTTCCACAATGTTTTCTCTTCATTTCTTTGGTGTTTCCTGAAAGCCAACAAGTTGCACTTTGGAATGACCTTATTATTGTATCATGTTTTTGATCTGAGTTGTTTTACAGAATGAAATGTCTGAATGAGTGCTCATCCAAGACTGGTGATTCCATACTTTTTGCCAGGGGTTGTATATTCCCATACACCCATACACCCATCCACAGGTAATAGATAAATAATGAATTCAGAATCAGGCTTTTGACATCCAATGCCCTGTGGTCATATAGCCCATTTACCTATTGTCATAGACACCTGTATGGTGAGCCAAAGAGTCCATAAGAAAGAACTCTGGAGTTCTGCACAGATCCTGTACTGAGGAATGTCTCAGATTATTTGCTCTGCATTCTCTAGTCTCACCAAGCATTATAAGAGAAGAATAAGTGCTGTTATGTTGACTAAAAGCATTACTGCTAATAATTGTGATGTGGTGTTGTAAAAAAGTAATATATTTTTTCTTTTGAATGTTTTTGTTTTACTTTGCAATTAAAAGCACCAGTCTCTCTATTGGTTAGATTCTTGTGACGGACGTTGCCAGAATGGTTTCGACCCCACAAAAAAATGCCAGTGTGACACTATGTGCAAGTATTACCAAAGCTGCTGTTTGGATTTTGACACTACATGCCGAAAAAAAGGTGAGATATTATAATAACAACAATGTTTTATTAAATAATGCTGTGGTTACAGATTTGTCTTTAGCCTTAATCAAAAAACAAACACACTAAATGCGTAGTATTAATTGGGTTTTCATCTCTAGTTGCACGTGGAGATACATTTGACTTTCCAGAGGAAGACCTAAATTCTACAGTGAGTACGAACACAACAGCAGTGCCTACCACAGTAACCCCAGCACCAGAACCTGAGGCAGAAACCTGCAGTGGAAAAGCATTCGATGCCTTCTTGCAGTTGAAGAATGGATCCATTTATGCCTTTAGAGGTGAAGTTACTGCCTGTGGTTATCACTCTTTTAGTGTTCATAGTAGTGACACATCTTGGAGACATTCATTTTAATTGTATCCTAGGTGAATACTTTTATGAGTTGGATGAGAAGTCTGTGATGCCAGGTTATCCCAAACTCATAAAGGATGTTTGGGGCATTGATGGTCCTGTTGATGCTGCTTTCACTCGAATCAACTGCCAAGGGAAAAGTTACATCTTCAAGGTATACAACTGTGCAACCACAATAATCAGATGTAAAATGAGTAATGCTTAAATTATTTGGCATTACTTTAAAATAAGCATGTACATTGTGTACAATGTTGTCTTCTTCAGTAAGACTTTACACGTTAAGAAAATAATGCAAAACAGTGGTCATTCTAGAAATGTATAGATCCAAGGGAACAAGGAGTTGCCAACCCTCTTTACTGGTTTCTCCCCCGTGAGTTGTTAGATGCATTATGGCAATAATTATGGATTAATTATGGAATAATAATCTTTAGTTAATGTGAACTTTATTTGAAGGTAATCATGAGAAAAAAGAGCTGCTTTCAATAACTTATGTGCCACCCAACACAAATATTCAGTGTTTACACAAGATTATAACCCAAAAAAATTACAGTGGTGCTTGAAAGTTTGTGAACTCTTTAGAATTTTCCATATTTCTGCATAAATATGATCTAAAACATCATCAGATTTTCACACAAGTCCTAAAAGTAGATAAAGAGAACCCAGTTAAACAAATGAGATAAAAATATTATACTTGGTCATTTATTTATTAAGGAAAATGATCCAATATTACATATTAGTGAGTGGCAAAAGTATGTGAACCTCTAGGATTAGCAGTTAATTTGAAGGTGAAATTAGAGTCAGGTGTTTTTAATCAGTGGGATGACAATCGGGTGTGAATGGGCACCCTGTTTTATTTACTCACACTGGCTAATTTTAATGTTCATGAGTCCTCCATCAGAAGAACACTGAATAACAAAAGTGTGCATGGCAGGGTTGCAAGGAGAAAGCCACTGCTCTCCAAAAAGAACATTGCTGCTCATCTGCAGTTTGCTAAAGATCACGTGGACCAGCCAGAAGGCTATTGAAAGAATGTTTTGTGGACGGATGAGACCAAAAAGGAACTTTTAGGTTTAAAAGAAAAGCATTATGGTTTTAAAAAAAACCACTGCATTCCAACATAAGAACCTTATGCCATCTGTGAAACATGGTGGTGGTAGTATCATGGTTTGGGCCTGTTTTGCTGCATCTGGGCCAGGATGCCTTGCCATCATTGATGGAACAATGAATTCTGAATTATATTAGAGAATTCTAAAGGAAAATGTCAGGACATCTGTCCATGAACTGAATCTCAAGAGAAGGTGGGTCATGCAGCAAGACAACGACCCTAAGCACACAAGTCGTTCTACCAAAGAATGGTTAAAGAAGAATAAAGTTCATGTTTTGGAATGGCCAAGTCAAAGTCCTGACCTTAATCCAATCGAAATGTTGTGGGATTACCTGAAGCGAGCAGCTAATGTGAGGAAACCCACCAACATCCCAGAGCTGAAGCTGTTCTGTACGGAGGAATGGGCTAAAATTTCTCCAAGTCGCTGTGCAGGACTGTTCAACAGTTACAGGAAACTTATAGTTGCAGTTATTGCTGCACAGGGGGGTCACACTCACTAATATGTAATATTGGATCATTTTCCTCAATAAATAAATGACCAAGTATAATATTTATGTCTCATTTGTTTAACTGGGTTCTCTTGATCTACTTTTAGGACTTGTGTGAAAATCTAATGATGTTTTAGGTCATATTTATGCAGAAATATAGAAAATTCTAAAGGGTTCACAAACTTTCAAGCACCACTGTACAACCCCAAATCAGAAAAAGTTGGGACAGTATGGAAAATGCAAAAAGAACCTTTGACTTTTATTTCATTGTAGACAGTATGAATGCAAGAAATGTAATGTTTTGTCTGGTCAACTTCATTTCATTTGTTAATAAACATTCCTGCATTTCAGGCCTACAACACAATCCAGAAAAAAGTTGTTACAGGGGCAATTTAGGGCTAGTAATGAGGTTAAAAATAATAATAATGATGAGATTTCAAACAGGTAATGTCGACAGGTGATTATAATCATGATTTGGTACAAAAGCAGCATCCACAAAAGGCTGAGTCGCTGAGGAACAAAGATGGACAGAGGATCTCCAGTGTGTCAACAGATGTGTGAGAAAATTATTGAAGTGTTTAAAAACAATGTTCCTTAAAGAAAGACTGGAAGGGATTTACATATTTCTCCTGCTAGAGTGCATAATGTCTTTATACAATGCAAGGAGTCTGGAAGAATTTTACTGCATAAAGGGCAAAGGCACAAGCCTAAACTGAAGATAAGTGATCTCCACTCCTTCAGATGGCACACATCAAGAACCATCATTCATAAATATCTGATAGAACCACATGAGCTGGTACTTTGGCAAACATTTATCAAGCACTACAATGCAGAGTTACATTCACAAATGCCACTTAATACTTTACTTTGCAAAAAAGAAGTCTTTTGTTAACAATGTCCGACATTGCGACATTGACTTCTCTGAGACATCTGGAATGGACCGTCACACAGTGGAAACGTGTACTGTCAGACCAATCAGTATTCCAGATATTTTTTGGAAGACTTGCAGTGCTCCAGATCAAAAACCTTCCACAATGTTATCAGAAGCAGGTCCAAAAACCAGGGTCTGTCATGGTATGGAGTTGTGTCGGTGCCCTTGGCAAAGCTCATTGATGGCCTGTGATGGCACATTAATGCAGAGAATGCACTGAAATTTAAATAATTTTCTCATACATTTGTGATAAACTGGAGATCCTCTGCCCACCTTTGCTCCTCAAAGACTCAGCCTTCTGTGGATGCTGCTTTTATACCAAATCATGATTATAATCACCTGTTGACATTACCTGTTTGAAATCACATCGTTATTTAGTTTTTTTTATCTCATTAGTAGCCATAAATTGTCCCTGTCCAAACTTTTTTTGGAATGTGTTGCAGGCCTGAAACGCAGGAAGTGATGTTTATTAACAAATGAAATGAAGTTTATTAGACAAAACATTAAATATCCTGGCTTCATACTGTCTGCAATGAAATAAAAGTACATATAAGGAGCACTGCGTTTTTTTGTATTTGCATTTTCCATACCCACCCAACTTGTTCTGATTTGGGGTTGTACAAAAACAAAAAAATGCTGCTAATTTTGAAAGTAGGTTTATGGGGAACATGTTAAACCATTTGACTACTAGTTCTAGCCAGGCACCCCCAACTGCCTATATCTGTTTGGGCCTAAATTCAGGGTGACACACCAGATGGCTAATTAGATGTCATGGTAGTGAGTGCCATGCTGAGGTATAAAGTCTTCTGCGTTTCTGTTTTAAACATCCCTCAGGGTAATAAGTACTGGCGTTTTGATGGTGATGTCCTTGATGAAGATTACCCCAGAGAGATCTCGGTAGGGTTTGAAAAGATTCCAGATAATATTGATACTGCATTTGCCATCCCTGCTCCAAAGCACAACAAGAAAGAGAAAGTGTATTTCTTTAAAGGTATGTATACATGGTTGTGTTGTAGGGCCAATGGATTTGTAAGTTTATTAGATGAATATCATTTTCACTGGGTTCCCAGGCAATCTGTATTACCAATATGAATTCAAGCACCAGCCATCGCATGAGGAATGCGCCCATATGTCCAAGTCCTCCCCTTCCAAACTCTTCACTCACTACACAGACCTGTATTGTGACTACAACATTGACAACCTATTCACCTTGCTCTTCCAAGACTGTAAGTCTCTAATACTGGTTAACATATTTTTACAGCGTATCGCCCATAGATATTTCGTCAATCTGTCTCCCCTATGTTTTCTCTAACCACAGTAGCAGAACATCACAAAGGCCCACGTTATATTTCCAGAGACTGGAGGGGTATCGATCCTCCGGTTGATGCAGCAATGGTGGGCCGGCTGTATATGAGTGCCCCACCTTCTGCCTCACCCCCTGAGGAATTGGGAATCAGTAGCAGATCCCTTGGCAGACGCAAGAGAAAGGGCAAAGGCAAAGGAGACAGAGTCAGATTCTCATCATTCTGGGAAGACTTCGGCTTGGATTATGAGGACAGGTATCATCTCCATCAAAGAGATACTGTTGTTTAAGCTATTAGGTAACCAGCAAGATTTGTAAAGAAGGCCAAGAGGATGTCTTAGACAAAAGGAAGCTACCTTAAAATCTGCCTACGTTTTCTAATTAATCTGTGTCCTTAAGATAGCTCTTCACAACAGTGGTGCTTGGACGTTTGTGAACTCTGCATAAATATGTCCTAAACCATCATCAGATTTTCACACAAGTCCTAAACGTAGATAAACAGAACCCAGTTAAATAAATGAGACAAAAATATTATACTAGTTCATTTATTTATTGAGGAAAATGATCCAATATTACATATTAGTGAATGGCCCATTCCTCTGTACAGAACAGCTTCAACTCTGGGATGTTGGTG